>VZTH01010011.1:1021996-1091063 GCA_013397815.1 Aleadryas rufinucha
AAAAAAAAAAAAAAAAAAAAGAAGTAAAGATAATTACTTATTTTTGAAACATGACAACTAATCCTACTAAAAATCATTTTAATGAGGGGTAGCAAGAAACAGAGTTAAAACCAGGACAGGATGCTGAGTATATTCAGAGCATTTAAAGTAGCAAATGTTTATCATGGTGAAAATATTTGTAAAAGAAACGAAACAGTAATGTACTTTTCCAATTCTCAACCTAGTCACCAGCAGGGACCCCACAGAATGCTAGCAGGACACCCTCATCTTTAGGAATCAGTGGTTTTGGTCGAAACTCGACATATCTGCTATCCTAAAACATTATCCCTTCTGATTATGTCAAACAATTACATTCCAGTGTTAATCAGCATACATCAAGCTGCAATTCTGCAACAAAATGATTTAATCCTCTCCATAAACTATATCCTGTCTGTAGAACAACTATGAATATTTCATGATGCGCAGTTTTCAGAAGTGGATGTCTTATTTTCATTAACTTTTGCTTTATTCCACTCTCCAAAAGTCTTTTAAGTCTGAGCACTCAGATATTTCTAGAGTAAATAAATGCACTGCAATCATCTGAATGCACCAGGAAGCAATTTGTCTGACCACCAAAACCTTCACATATCTTGATCTGTGAACATTAACTCATAATTCTTACATCTCTTACACTTAACAGTCAAGATTTTAGTAGCTTTATTCACATAGAGTAATAACTTGGTGCACTCTGTGTGTACACACCAAACACATCTGTATGTAAAAAAGGATATATAGGTGGGTATTTCCATGTCTAATTATATGTCCATATGAAATACACTTCAGCGGCAAAGTAAAGCATAAAAAAATTCAAGAAACTACAGGTTGAAAGTTGCACATGCAGTCCACTGACAACAGAATGAACTGCTGGGGAAATTCCATTTCCTCCCATAGTCCTAAGTAGCCAGAATGGTGTTGAAAAAAAGCACCTGGAACCTGACAACTCCCAAAGAGCTTGTTTTCTTCCATTTATTATCAAAACAGAAAATTGCATCCAGCAATTCTGTATTAAAAACACCAACCCAAAACACCCACTTGCATGAGAAGTCAGAGGAAACGGGACTCTGGTATTTCTCTGTGATGAGCGTGCACACAGCTAATTTTCTTCTGCAAGAATCACCTCTGCTGTCAGTGGAACAAATAATGAGATAAAGTGTTAAATCTGTTTCAGCTGTCCAGGTGAGATATGGGGAAGGAAGAAGAAACCATGAAATTACCCAGGAAGAGTCAATAACATATTATTTGACTTTATAGGCAGAAGTAAGCATCATTCAAGCTGTAATTGAATTAATGTACCATTTTGGATAAACCAAATTTGTGCAGGATCTGCTGTTGCAGGATCCTCTGCCCCACAGTACTAAACCCAGCCTCCCTGGACTGCATTTTTGAACTGGTGATCAGGTTCCCTGTGTGAACAGACAACAGCCCATCCCTCATCCCATCGACTTCCACTCCAATTTTCTGGGCCCCGAGTAAACACACAGATACGCATGTATCAAAAATGCTACAATAGTTCTTAAAGGAAGGCAAAACTTATCCATGTTATTTATGCAAAACAGAAGAAATAGGAACTGACTAAGGCAGGCTGCCTAAGCAGCAGCAAGACTTGTTAGCAGGATTGACATGGGATTGCTTGTACCCTTCATTATCCTAGGAGAAGGAATTGTGTACAAAGAAACAACCCATGACTTATCAACTACCTTTTAAACAAGCACCCTCTACTTGTCAGGAAGCATTCAAGTATTCCTAAACTGGATATTATTCTCAGCCAACAAAATAAAAATGAATGCTATTGTTTAAGCACAGCTCTACCTCCCCTTCAGATTTCAGGTTATCACCTTCCTTTCTGCAGGCCCTTGATCCCTTGAGAATGCCTTACAGCCTCTTGGATATCCAAGGATCATCATTTTAACATCTAATTATCCTTGTGAGCAGCCACTGTAAGCATCAGCAAACTTCAACAGAGCTTCCAAAGGACACTATGTAACACAGCACAGTTCATTTATATGAAGGTTAATTGGTCTTTCAGGAGCTCATCCTATTTGCTAAAATAACATACAACTCTAGTGCAATCAAGTGATTTTGTTCCTTTGTCTCAAAGCTGAAAGACTTAAAATGCTGGCTTCCTTCTAGGGCAGAAGGGAAGCATCTAGGGCATATTTGGCTATAAGCTTCACACTTACGTTGTTCAACAGATGTTTAAAATGGATTTGCAGACTATAAAGCTGATTATTCACCAGCACTCTGTGACCAGGCCATGTCTCAGCAGAGTTTTAAAGGGCAGTTTAATAAATAGACAATAGGAGATTCTTAACAAGAAATTGCACTTTTGGGTTTAAGAGGCACGTAATTGAGTAGGCCAAAAAACCGTTCAACTAACACTACACAACTACTGGAATGCACCATGTCTCCAGAATAATATAGGAAATGTCTGCTGTAGTCTTTGTTTTGTGCTGCAGCACACCCACATCTAACTTTTATCACAGACAAAGTTAGGTCTGTGTACCTTTTATCAGAGCCTGCCTCCCAGACAAGGGATCTGAGATAGGAATTCTCATCAGAATTCACTTAAAAGAAAATCTGGAGTAACTTTACTGGAAGCACATACTTCATATGGGTATTACAACACAAATAAAAAAGAAATGAGAACCACATATTTTACTGTGCCCAGGAAAATATTCAAAATCAGGGCCTCTAACACAAGTAATATTTATCTCAGGAAGCAAAACCGCTCTATATAATTGGAATACTTGCACTGAGAGCTGAGTTATATTACCCCTGTTCCATGTAAAATAAATTGTCCTTCACACTCACTATTGCCTATGGAATTCTGTCTTAAGGGCTGCTTAACACGTGGTCAACAGGCTTGGAGATGGAGACTTTTGGGGAAGTTACCAGAACCTTTATCAGTAGTTTTAATAATGATCAGTCTGTTCACCATCAGAATCTGCAGATTTGTCTAGAGTGACAAATTTACAACACTTTTGATTAGGCAAAACCAGTAAGCTTGTTAAATCCCAGTGTGGTTGCTCTCATTTAGAATTAAAGTAGTTTGCACTTTTAAAATTAACACAAACTGAAAGGACAGCACTTTAATTTAGACTGATTAGGAGCAAATTAAGGTAATTTGGATAAATAAGTCAGAATCAAATATTTAATTCTGCTGGAAAGCTGAAATACTTTGCTTTACACTGCTTTAATGTATGAGTTTAATTTATTTTACCAGTAGTTGGTAAGCTCATACAATAAGCCAAGCCTACATAATAAACCTAAATTTATAAACCAAAGGACATGAGCACAAGGAAAAACAAAATGGTAATAGAAAAAAGAGAGCTTTTACGGCCTGATGACAACCAACCTGGCACTTTGATCAGGCAGTTCTAATTCTTCTAGGACCAGTTAACATTTAGAAAACATCAGTCCCAGGCTTGCATCTGGAAAATGAATTAGTGTTAGTTTAGGAAATTCACTACCTATCCTTATGAAATGAAGGCAGCAAGAAAGTAGAACTTATGGCCTCACGTGCTAAAAAGAGCTAGAAACCAGCATTGCAAAACAGTAGCATGCAGAGTTTTTAAAAAATATATTGCACAGCTATAAAACTGCTCATGTGAAAATGCTCAAAAATAACACTGCAGCAACAATTCCTGCCTGCTTCTCCACTGCTTTTTCTGTTCAGTAAACAGTCATTGCATCATCATGAATTTGGGTCATAATTGATAAGAACATCCTTGAAGAGCACTCAATAAGCCCAGCTCTCTCCTATTCAGGTTTGGTCCTGCTGCCACTATAAAGACCAATGAAACTTGCTTTTCATTTGTCAAATTCAGAATCAAAACACAAATGTGACCCAAAAATCAAGCTTTTCTACAAATTCTTCTGTGACAGCATTTAACTTCTAAAGCCTTCCAGAATTAAATAAGGATTAAACGCCACTAACGTCAGATACAGATGTGAGCATAAGTGTGAGTAAGTCTTCAGTGACACCAGCCTCTTTGTCCCAATGGTACAGAGGCATCTAAACTGTTTTAAGGTATTATTAATGAAGAGCCTAATTTTGATTTATTAAAAGAGGTGCTTACTTAAATACATGAGTTTCTCATCTACTGCCACAGAAGAGGAAGGCATGTGTAGGTTTATGTACACTCAGGGTGACATCCCTCCATGTAGTAAGTAGTGACACTGCTGGTGCCTCCATTAACCACTCATTGCAAAGACTCCTACTCACCGGGAAGCAGAAAGGAAAAAAACCCAAAGGATTTATTTCTTTGCACCACAAAACCTGATTGACAGTTCAACAGTCACCTGGGCTCTCAGGTTAGTTAATGCAAGACCAGGAACTCTACCTGGAACTCTCTGCTTCTTCCGGATCATCTGCGATCTCATAGGTATGGGAATTGTGACAAAAGGAAAATGCAAACCGGGATTACACAATAAGATGCGTCTGCAACACAGTGGAAGCAAACGTTTCCTTTTATCCTGAGTATTCTCATTAAAGCCCTTTGTGTTCTGTGTCTTCAAAAACAACGTAAGAGTACAAGTTTAGGATATTTTGACTTCATTGTCCAGCGCTCAAAACCAGCTGAGAGGACAGACTGAAGAAAACTATGAATGGAATTGCACATCTCTTCGGCGTGCTGAAGGAAGCGCCAAGCTGTGCGGTGTGACACCAGCAGTGCCTGGAACGCTGCGGGAAAAAAGGGGCGGCGAGAAAACCATTTTGCCACGAGCGTGAATGAGCATTAAAACACAGTCCCGGGGAGACGCTATCGCTGACAGCCCTTTGAAAGGAGGTCACCCGTGACGCTGGGGGGCAAAGCCGCACTGCCTCCTCCTCATTAGCGGTGTTGGAATAACCCAGCGAGCGCTCACAGCTTCCCGGAGCAATGCCGGGCTCCTGCGGGATGCTGCTGCTGCCACAGCGCTCCAGCTGCAGCAGCGCCGCCTCCAGACCCCACTGCCCACAGGGCACCGCACCAGTGACCGTCCCCCGCGCTCCGGGTACGGTACATTGCGTTATGTAATGGGTGAAAAATAGCAAGCGCCAGCAGCAAGGCAAAACAGGAAGAAAATACGTCACATAACGTTGACAAAATGCAGTTTAAACAAAGGTGGTTAAATAGGCAGCATCAAGTGCCTCCGCCCCAGATTTTGGACGCACTCAGCACGCAGCTGGCAAGAAGACTTCGGAACGGGAGCGCTCGAGGCGCTGGGAGGGAGAAGCGAATCGCCGTGGAGGGAGGAGCCGGCTGGGGCCGCCCCGGGGCTGGGGGGCCCTGGGGGTCGGCGAGTGCCCTTTCCCTACAGCGGGCACTGCCGGGCAGGGCGGTCGGACTGTGCTGTGCCCTCCTCACCCCCTGGGCACCGCCGATCGGACTGTGCCGTGCCCCTCTCACCGCCGGGCGGGTTGGCATGTGCTATGCCCTCCTCACTCCTGGGCACCGCCGGGCAGGCGGCACGGGCTGTGCTGTGCTGTGCTGTTCTGTGCCGTGCCCCTCTCACCGCCGGGCGGGCGGCCCGGGCTGTGCTGGGCTGTGCTGTTCTGTGCCGTGCCCCTCTCACCGCCGGGCAGGCGGCACGGGCTGTGCTGTGCNCCCCCGCGGAACGGCGGCCGCAGCCCGGGGCCCGGCAGCGCCGGTGCTGCTGGTGGAGCTCTCCGCGCTCCCGAACCAGCACCGCTCCAGCCCAAACGTGCCGTCTTCTCTCGCTTCTTCTTGCTGAAGGTATCCCTTCTTACAGAAAATAGCGCAAGGTGACACTTGAAACTTCTGCGAACATCTGTGGAAGTATGTAAAGTTTTCGATTGTGGATCGCAGAGTTTTACTGAATAGTTTGCTGTAGATCACCGTGGAAAGGCAGTCCTCTCACACCTGGAAACAGAAGGGTTTGGTAGAGGTATTGGAATAGGTGTCTGGGAATATGGAATGGCTTGGCATCTGGTAGGAAGTTTCTAAGCTTGTAAATGAGAGTTGTGAACATCTGTCTGCTTCGTAACTTGCCCTCTCGGGTGTAAGAAAACATCAAGTAATACACAAATAAAAAAGTTACCAGCTATCATGCAGGAAATATTGATGCACGCTGAAGGGAAGTATGCGCAGGTTCTGTAATTTTACATACTTCTATGAAGAAGCCACATAAATTAGTCCTGATTTTTTAATAAACACTCTGAGTTTATGTTCTAAACCATTTAAAAAAATGTTCTGTTTTCATAAGCACAAGGAATCTGTGTCTAGGCATGGTATCCATGCAAGTGTGCCCATAGGCACCTGCGAAGGGCTGTGTGCGCTTCAGCAGCACAAATCTGCTGGTCTCTGCTTTACCTGCATGGCCAAAGCAGACACCTGCCTCACCTGAGATGGTCATTTTTCCACATTAATGCTTGGTGAAATCAATCCAACTTTTGTGTGCTAAAGCATGGAGATACACAGTTCAAAAATGGAAACTACTGCTCCCCAGCACTGTAGTGACATCTGAGGCTGGAAGTTGGGGTTTTGATTTCAGTTCTCCATGACAATGAGGTGTGTGAGGATATAAAAGAATTGTGTGCATTCCAAATTAGGCACAATAAGACTGTTGTGTATTGCTGTGGAAGTTCAATCTTTTACATATGAACTTCTCGGTTGATTTACAATTTTTGAGATTTTTGTGCTACCACAATAAATTCTAACCCATTTCCTATCTAAATCCAACAACACTGTCCCGGAAAGCAGGAACAAGTTAAATCCAATCACTTTTATTAGAACATTACAAAAATTACCCAAAGTATCTTTTATACATATAAATAATGTTGTCCTTTCAGCTCTGAAAATGGTGTGATGCTTCATACCAGGACTTCAGTGGGAGAATGGAGAACTTGATGTCTGGAAAGTGGGAATATATCTGGTTTTTCAAATGGTAAAAGTTACTCTAACATCAATGAATTATGAAATACCAGAACCTAAGAATTTCACTGATCAAAGGCTGAATACTCCTGTCCTGAACCTCACCCATTCCATATTTGGAATAAAAAAAAAAAATTTATTAACATGTAATGATGACTCAAAACTTTCTCTAGTTTGAAATACCAATGATGCTGTGTTAGAAGAGGCCCAGAGGGCAGTGAGTTGTATAAGTGGCAAAGTATTCACAGAAAAAGGCAAATAATACTGTTCTTTTGCCCTTTTTGGTTTTAGTATCTTCTTAGCATTTAAAAGAATCAGATATTCTGCTTCCTGATGAGTTCTGCACAGTCCAAGTTAGGGAGTAACATTTCTTAAGAAGCCACTTGATGGAGGAGTTAAGACAGACAATTTGCTAATCATTTCATGTTACGAAATGCCATGAGGATGCCTAAATTTGAAAGCCAAGCACTGCATATCCACATTAGTACAGAATGGTACCCAGTACATGTAAAATTAAAGTTTGCAGTTCTGTATTAAAGTCAATCATCTTTAAAATGTATTTGGTCAGTCATGACATGATGATGTATTTTAAACAGAACTCAGCTTTGTTAGTGGAGCCTTGTCCAGCCTAGAGATTCATTCCAAGACCTAATTCATAGCACAACCAAGAGCATCTCCCTGCTGAAAGGAATATACCAGGTGACATTAGAAAGGATAACAGAGAACAGAAATGAAGGCAGCAATCCCAAAACCTCCCAGTGTTCTCAAGGATGACAGTTTTTTTTCATATCTGCTCTAACTTGCAGTGAGCCCATGCATTTATCAGAGCAAATTGACATCCTTTGTTCCTCAACACAGACTTGCACAACATGAGGTTCATCTGTAAGTCTTGTTACTGATGGGGCTTTTTGCCTGATATTTAATAATAATTATGCCACTATTCCTGGACGAAAATCAAATAAAAAAATTGTATCAAGCAATCATGTATACTTGCATTAGGAAACAGAAACACTCAGATGTCGTGAATGAATAATCTGAAGGAATATATGTATGCATCATTTTGTCTGTTATTCAAAGACTAATGAGGCATAAAAGAATAAGCTAGCAATAGAGTAAGCATCAAAAATACAGTTAGCACATAAAGTTATAAAGGCACTCTGTGATTAATAATGTCATTGATATTCTTTGTAAGAAAATTTCTTTTTGAACCTAAAATGAGATCTGTGTATTTTCTGCATAGACAAAATCCATGTGGCTCTTCATTAACCTAAGATCAGCAGAGACGAGACAGATGTGGGGGTGGGAGAGAAGAAGAACAAAATCTTGCAAAACCAATTTGTTGCACTGAAAATGAATAGAAATAATAGCCTTGCAATGACAGTAATAATTTTCTTCAGATAGAGAGTAATAACCTTTTTAATTTCCCAATTCTAGAAAATGCTCATGTCACTGTAGTTTCTGTAGATAATAAAAATAAATACAATAATAAGTTCAGCATAATATTCCATTGCCACATTAAAGATACAATAAAGTGTTTTTCTGGAACCTGAGCAAAATTTTGTTAGCAACAAACTTTAAGGTACTAATAAGCCTCACAAATCATGCCACCATTTGTTACTGATCTTGCATAATAAATCTATTCCATTCCTCACTTCATGAATAAAAAACATGTCAGAAGACTGGACCATCCCCAGGAGAACATGCTTTTTGTCCAAGTTATTGAAATAGGCTCCTGAAGTCAACTTTGATGGTATTACTGATACATTAGTCTTGATTTATATTTACATGATCATCACTAAAAATCAAGTTTAGGCATGACTAAAGTAAGACATAAAACCCTGGAATCTGTTTCCAGTCAAAGTGACATTACTGCAGGTCACTTTGCAATATTCTAATATATGATTTCTAGGGAAGCTAAATATTTGTTTTCCAGCACTAGAAGCTACTTCCTGCAATGCTTTTTAATAAAATTAGAGATATTGCAAGAAAGTAAGAAAAAACCTTCCTAAAAAATCCTGATTCTTTACAAATCCCAGACAGCTTAAGTTTGTGCACATTTTAACTAAGGAAGGAAATAATTCACACTCCTGTAGTTTTCATCTGTGCTTTCCAGCATGGTCACATGTACTCACAATGAGTAAATCCCACTGGGAAAAGCTGCATGCAAGTTATCACAATAACATTGTCTTATATATGGCTTAAACATACATTTATTTTACACATTTATTCTCCTGCCATCTATTTCATTTCTGCTCTTAAGAGCCAAACAAGTAGAGCTGCTTTTTGTTAAGGTTTGCCAATATTTCTATTATACTATTTTTTTCACTATACTTAAGTTCTGAAATTTCTAGAAGACAGGGACAGAGTTGTAAATCCTTCAGGGACTTATGAACCTGGAGAAAAATTGAACCCCTAGTGAATTTGAAGGAATTAATATTCAGCCATACAGCTCCAACCTTACTTACCCTGTGTCACATCTAAACTTGTTTTCTGAACTCTGTTCAGTGCCAAAATTGCTGTCTGGTGCCAAACTAATTCACTGCCAAATCATTTATGCTCTCTTGTCACTACCAGTTGGCTTTTTCACAAAATGTGTATTGAACCGAAATGAGAAAATAAACATTAATCAATAAGTATTTGAGTGAACAAATGAAGTTTTATTACTATGCTATTACTATTTCTCTTTGATTTAGCAACTACCTCATGATTACACAAATCTCACCTTGCAGTGCTCACACCATTAATGTGTTTCTACATCACGCCCAAGAAAAGCAGTCTTTCACATAGTTTGCCAAACCAATAAATTACCAGTGTAATTTATTTTCTCATTTGAATGGATTAATCTTCCAGCTATTACAGATGTCCTTAAAAATCAGGATTGTATAATATAATCCAGTGTATTCAATAAAGCTATTTTCTAGAAAATGTTGACTTCACTAAAGGGGTTCAAGTCAGAATTTAAAAGACAGTCCACCAGTTTATATTCTTCCTCTTATTTGATTGCATTTTGTGCTAATTTCATATTAATGAAGTCTTTGAATCAAATATAAAACAAACCTTACTGTCAAACCCATGAATATAAATCAGAATATGACATGCCAGGACCTATAAGCACTCCTATTATGCATGTATGCTCGTGAAGATAATTTTGGTGCTGCTGAATATGGAAATATTTAAAAGGAATTTGGAACTGAAGGGGAGGCAGCCTGCAATGGTAAAGTGCCTGTTGGAAGGTGAGACCCTCTCTGACACTGCTGCATTTTGGCAATGGGGAGGAATGGTGGTGCCCTTTCAGGTCTGAGGTACAGCTCTGCCAGTTTAGATTGCCACGAGATAGGTACATCCTGAGCTGTCAGTGAGCATCATTAAAAATGTTGTGAAATAATTTAATGAAATGTTTAATGAATATGCAAATGTCAGCCAGGAAGAGAACTCATATTTTAATTTGCTGATTCGAGTGAAAGAATAAATTACCGAAAATAGAGGCAGGAGTGAGCCATCTGTAAATTCACCTCGAGAGAGCAGGAGATGAAAATGTTCTGTTCACTATCTCATTACAGGACGTAATGCCCAGGGCACCTTGCCTGAGGCCAAATCTATTTCTTCATCTATGAGATAAGAAACTTCTATGTCCTGGCTGTGTGTGGAAAATGGTTTGGCTCCTTCAGTGTCCTTCCACAGAAAACATTGTGTGTGTTCAGAGCTCTCCCAGGAGTGGGAGACGTGTGGGCAGGGGAGAAGGGAGGGGGAGGGCTCAGCAAAAGCACAGCTCATGTGCAGCTGGTAGGACAATTTCAGGCTTGGCTGGGTTTGCACTGGGAGAAGTTTCTAAGGAGAGTGTGAATGTCCTTCAGCCACCCCACATGAGGAGGAGGCAGTGAATGCCAGCAAACCCTGCTGAGTTTAACCACACCAGTCCAGCACATGATGCAAGCCTGTGCACAGCCAGGAAAGCCATCTACAGGTACCAGGACACTGAACCCCAGACAGCTTTGGCAAACTTAATTAAATCCTTGAGTAGCTTTTGTACTGTGGGCATTTTCCCTTCACATGTCTGATGCCTGAGAGCACTTTGAGGCTGTTGATGGAGGCAAAATTACCGAGTTCCTCCACTCCAAACTTCTGAGAAATTAAGAGAATGCAAGATATGTAATTTGCTCCCTCTGATATTATGTTGTCTTCCTTCCAGCAAAATTACTTTTTTTTAATGAGGGCTGGGTTAGGTTCCTCCTGCACAGTGTAACGCAACAGGCTCATATTGAGATTCTTCACTAGGAAATTTGAAACAGATCCTGTCATGGAGAGTGGTTTAATTATCTTGATGTCATTACATAACATAATCATAAAAGAAGGCAAATCTGAAAATAGCAAAGTAACATTGTTCAGATGTGGAACAATCGGGTATAAACTGCAGATGAGTTTTCAAATAGCT
The DNA here is from genome assembly GCA_013397815.1 of Aleadryas rufinucha. Classification (NCBI taxonomy): domain Eukaryota; kingdom Metazoa; phylum Chordata; class Aves; order Passeriformes; genus Aleadryas; species Aleadryas rufinucha. Next base: position 1,033,346 of record VZTH01010011.1, read on the forward strand.
TGTAAACTATATTACCTGAATGGAAAGTAAAGTCTATGTGGGAATCATCAATGGGTTATAATAAAATGGCCTGAACCCTGAGGGTTTAGGGTCTATGATTTCACTTCTTAATTGCTTTTCACACCAAGCGGTTCATGTTTAGCTGGAGTAAACTGCACATTAATACTGATGGAGAGCAATTAGGTGACTAAGTACCATTTTGCAATTCTTCAATTCACACCAGAAACAACTGAGCCCTCTAACCCAACAGGTATATTTTCCTCTTTCTCTCCTTTCTTGAATTATACTTTTTTTTCCTCAAATCCCAGATATAAATAGTGAAGAGTACATATGACAACGTGGATTTCAAAGCAGTCTGACACAGGGTAAAAGCTGTAATTGGTACTAGGTATGCTCCGACTGCTGAGGAAAAAAGTGGATTATTACCACAAATGAACAGCAACCGAACTCCAACACAACAGCCCAGTGTTAATGGAATGAGCAGAAATTTAGCTTGTCACACTTCCATTTGTTATACTCTTGATTTCCATATACCATAATAGTAAGCCCAGCTTTCAAAGCAAAAGCCAGCCCAGCTGAAATGTATGAGCTGTCTTCTGGAGAACTAAGAGAAGCAGAACCACTAATCAAAGCTGAAACATGTAACTTTGAACTGACTTTGTGTCGTGAAATAATACCGGCAATCAGAATTTATGAAGAAGCTATGAAATGATGTTCCATCAAATTATTAAAATGCATTGTTTGGATAGGATGGAAGCTATGGGAAGAGGGATATATAGTATAATTAGAAAAAACAGTGGAGCAGAACATAATAGTCCAGTGACAAATCTGTAGGCTGGGAAGTGCACACCAGAGCAATGTTTGGATTATGGAGCAGTAACAGCAATAGGATCTCTGCAGCACAATTGCCTGTTCTCAGGAAACAAGGTTGAGAAAATTAATTTGCTCAAATGCATAGTTAATAAAATACCCAATGCCTCTGGTGAAATTTTCCCATTTGATTCTTCACAGAGTAATAGAATGAACTAACTTCCATTTCCCCTGAGTGGAGAGAATCATTCAGACAATGAGCATGAAGTTAAAATTAAGCTAAAATAAGTAAGGTAATAGTACAGATTTTAGACAGCATGTGAATGACAGGTTTAGATTAGATAATAATAAAAAATTCTTTACTGTGTGGGTGGTGTGACACTGGCACAGGTTGTCCAGAGAAGTTGTGGATGTCCCAAGCCGGGAAGTGTTCAGTGCCAGGCTGGATAGGGCTTGGAACAACTTGATCTAGTGAAAGGTGTTCCTGCTCATGGCAGGGGGGTTGGAACAAGATGATCTGAGGTCCCTTCCAACCCAGGCCATTCTATGAACATTAAAACCAGAGTATTTAACTATTAATTATGCCTTCTCTACCATCCTCCAACAGTTCAGCCATGAGGTTTCATCAGCTTGGAGCAGCACAGGCAGCTGTGTGCAACTGAGGGCACCCATGTGATGCTGCACAGGGAGCTGTTGGGCTCAAATTATGTTTAATTTTAGAAAATTGGATTCCAATTATAAATTTTCATCTGGCTGATACTTGGCTTGTAAAGCCTTGAAACATAAGTGCAACCTCTTAATAATTCGAACTAATGCATTCTGTGAAAGTACCAAGTTTTAATGCAATGTGGGGAATATACTGGACTTCAAAGCCTTCCCAAACTTTTCACTTCAGATATTTCCAAACACAGTTTAAGTATTTTCAAGTGAAATCCACTAAACTAAACATATTAGAACTTGGCTAAAGTTTGTGATGAAGTTTAGGAAAACACCATAGATGTTCGTGGTGGGGGACAAGCTGTCCAAGTATATTGATGAATAAGTACCTCTCACTCTCTTTTCAGACCTGAAAGGAGTCATTCCATTATTTTTTCCCTCTTGCAAGTCAATGGAGAGAACTGAAAAGCTCAAAATTAATTATTTTTCCTACTGTGTAAGTGCTAAGTTAGGAAGTGCACATCATCCTGAGAAGTAGAGAAACATAATTTAATGATGGTTCTTTGAAGGGAAGTTTCTTAATGAGGAAGTGAGCACAGAAACTGAGCTGCTGCTGGAAGGGTGAATGAAATGCTAGATTTCATTTTTATTGTAGATCATCTGTATTGATGGCTGTCCCCAGCTAGGTGCTGACTTCAACTTTTTCTAATCTTATCACAGCAGGAGAAAATAATCATAACTCAGCCATAACTTCTTTTTTAAGTCAGCAGTCAGTCATGGAAAAAGCCCCTGTCACTCAATTTCTTCAGTGCAGCTAATAAAAATATAGATTTTTTCCTTTCTCAGGCAGTAGAGATGATCAGAAAGAGACTAACAAAAGAGAAAATGCCCTCAGCAAAATGGGGCTGGAGAAATTCTATTCCCAATTGCTGACAAACTACACATTAAATTTGTCATTTCATTCCAAAACCCTCCGGTCAAAGTGTTTTTCAGTACTTTACTTGAAAGTTGTTAATTAAAAAAAAAAAAAGAGCCTAAATGGACAAGACATATCGAATGATCTAAAATGCATGTTTATTTTTAAATGAGGTTCCATTAATTTTATAGTTTTGCATGAATTACTGGATTTTATCCTGTTTTGGTTTTCGTGGGGTTTTCTCCCCGCTCCAAGCAGATCTTTTCTTTTGCAAGCAACCAAACCTAAGATGCTCTGCATGGCCCTTGGCTGCTGTGCCAGCTTTCAGCACTGTGGTAGCTTAGTGCAGAACCTGCCTTCCCCAGTGCTGGAGTTCCTAACAATTCTCCTCTTGCAAACCTCACCCTGCAGGTTCTGGGGGCAATCCAGGCTGAGCTGCCCAACAGGGGCACCCCACAGCAGCTGGCTCAACTCAGGAAACTCCGTGGTATCTCAGTATTAGATGATGCTTGTGTGGAAAAGGAGGAGAAGCTAGCTGGCAAAGCAGGCAGCCACATTTCCATGCCATTTCTCTGGTTCTGCAGCCTAGTAAGCACCTCTTGGGACCAAATCATTCACAAGTGACTTTAACATTTGTTGTAGTGGATAGTAGCAAGCACTCAGTACAGGTAATTATTTCTGCTCCTCTTTCAGAGTGTAACTGTAGGTTCTGAGGCAGTGCATTCCCACAGCATTAACATAAGCAGATGAAGATGATTACACACATCTCTGCCTTCATGCTGAACTCCCCATTTCATCTCTGTTTCGTTAAATACAGCCTTTGATTACAGAAAAAAGTAATTATCAAATGTGTCACAGGCATGCTAAAAATAATTTTTCCAGCACACAATAGCTGTGTAGATAGGTTAATTTGCCTAGGCAAGATCTCTCCTGCTTTTCATCTTGACTGCAGAGCTGCTTCATTTGAAATGCATGTTTTCATCACTTCCATTGTAGGTTTCACCTGAAAAATTGTGTCACTGTTGCATTTTATAATAAAGTTAGACATGAAGCTTTGTACATATTTAATTAGCTCTGCTTCCAAATTCAGGTGGTTAAAAAGCATGAGGAAGGTCTGAATGTGCTCTGGTCTGACTTTTGTTGAACAGTGTCAGTGCTTTAGGGGTGACAGAAGTTTCACACCTCCGAGAGCAGCAGCTCACCTGAGCTCTGTACGTGCTTCACACATCCCTCACGATTCCCAGTGACACTCTGCAAGAGCCAGATCAAGCACAGCATTTGTTTCCCTCTTTTCCAGCACAAACACCGTCAGCTTCGCAGTGCAGCCCAGACACACCCAGCAGGGAAATGTCATAAGCCCATTAAGTTCCTACATTAACATGATGCCTGCTGTCTTTGCTTGAACTCCCAATTAACCAGACAAAGCAACTTAAAGCATGTCCCACTACAGTTCCTGGCAAAAGTATCTGGGATGCAAGGATATAATGCTGCTAATTCAGTTGAGAGACCAGGACAAAACATGATTGTGCTGGGCTGTGAAATTGGAATCACAAAGACTTTTTTTTACTGGTTTTGTTTCAGAAAGAGGTTAAAAAGATGTATTTGCTCTACTAGATTGCCTAGGTAATTGTCCAATCCCGTGTTAAAAATTTATGCAGAAATGTAAGAGTCATAAACCCCTGAATAGTTAGATTCAAGAAAATGAGATGACTGATGCTTATGTAGGTTGAGCAGGTAGAATGGTCATTCTGAGTTGTTTGGCTGATTAAGCAAGCATCCAAGGAAGAATAAACCTCAGTTCAAAATATTCAAACATTTTCAAACAATTGCCTGGCAGGGACCCAGTGACACCATGCCTTGGATGGTTAACCAGTACATTTTTATGCATGTGTGAGTGAACAACGTAGTTGTCAGCTGTTAATGAAATATTTATTCTTCCTTTAAAACCAGACAGAGCAGTGGCAGTTGTGAAGCAGATACTGTCAAATTCAGAGGTGTTCAAATGGCAATTGCCACACATGCTGTGTGAGAAATAACTCACCAACTTTCCTATCACCTGAAAGAGATCAGCACCAATAGCCACTTCCTCAGGTCCAGCAGCGGAAGGGTGTGGGAACAAACCACACAGTGATTCTCACTCTTAGAGCCTGAGAGTCAGTTTGAAAAACAACATAAGCAAGGCTGGTAGCCGATGCAAAACCCCAAAGAGATGGCAGAGAGAGTATTTGTCTTGTTACTGGGAGGATTTGCCTGTGGGACTGGGGCCCCTACTGAAATTTGTGTGGTTCCCAGCACGTGTTAAGAAAGCACTGGCCAGCACAACCAGAACAGTGAATGCTACAAGTCACAGCTGTTCCTCTTGGATGCAAAGCATCATTTGTGTGTGTCACCTGCAGAAGCAAAGGGCAGGACTCCACCTGAGCCTACAGGGTTTCATCTCTACTCAAGGCTCAAATTCCCATTGCTGCAGTACAACTCCTGACATGCTCCGGGGTGGATTTGCTCTCAGATCACAGCCCTGCACTGTACTTGGCAAAAGACATTGATGCCTCCTTGTCACAAGTTACACATGGTATCAATAGGTCATTTCTTAGGTTGAGTATTTTCATGGGAGGAAATTAAATTGATATTCCTTTACCTACCCTGGCTGTCCGCTAACAATGGAAAAAAGACTAGGGTATTAATTTTAACCAAGAAACACTAGAAGCTACCTACTTCTACTGCTGTAACTGAACATGTTGGCACTTCAGCCTACACCCACAAAATGGGGATGAAAACAGATTTTTCTTAACCAATCATCGGCTTTGTCACTTCCTCTTTCATTGATCTAAATGGTGCTCATTTATAAACATCCGTGTTGCTGAATCTATGTCCTTACTCTAGTGAGAGAGCAGAATGATTTAGCATATTTTCTTCAGCTGCATTACTAATTTACACCTACACTGGGCAAAAGGTGTCTACAGGAACAGCATCCTTTTAGCACCAGTTTTTAAAGATGCAAAAGAGGAGCTTGAACTTACCCTTAAAAAAAGCCTTCTGTTACAGAACAGGTGTGCAAACTATCTCAAAAAAAAAAATACACGTAAGAGAGGACGGTTACTCCTTTACATGAGTAGATTTAAGAAGGAAAGATTCTGATCCCTACATAAGGATCCAAAAATTCTTTCACAGAAATTAAGTTGGAGAAAACTAACATTTCTCATTTTACCATAACCCTGTTCAGTGTAATTTGTGTTCACTGCTGTGCGTTAGCCAAGATTTTGCCTTACCCAGCTATTTATAATCATTACAAATATTCCACGATAAGGCTTTTTCCATATAAGTGATTTATAGTATTTATATGCTAATGGAGAAAACCGAACATAAATTTGAATAATAATGAAATTAAATAGCATTTCCACTATGAAACTATCAACTGTGGGCAGCAATTCACTTTTTACTTAGGACTCACCAGATTTTCCTTGGGAAATATTAACTTGGTAATTGAAGGACTTTATTACTACAATAAAATATATTAAGCAATATCTATTAAATCAATAACTTAAAAGATAATTTAAACTCTGGTTCTAGATATGTGAAAATTATTCCAAGAAGCAGATGCAGGGTTTTGCTTTGCACTGAATTTGCATAACTTATGTAACAAAATACTTTTAGCGAGCCCAGGAAAGTCAGGTTTCCAGGCGTCTGTGCAGACTCACTGATTTGAGCCCTGGTGAACACTTCAGGAATCACAGAGCCTCACAGGGAAAGTGGGAGTATGGACAAGGAGATACTCATGCAGCACTGATACAAAGCAGTTTATGCTCCAGCACCCCGGCCAAGCTGCATCCACTTGAGGAATTCACACCCTTCTGAGTTCAGCACTTTTCCTCCCTTGGTTCTTCTAGGCCTCAGAGCAAAGGCAGTATCAATTGAAGGCAACCCGCCCCCATGTACTCATCCTTATTTCATCAGGCAAAACTGTGCTGATGCCATCGGAAACGCTCCTGATACCTTTAATGAGGTCAGCACCTCACCCCAATAGATACTAGCTTTAAGAGCTCTATGGTGGCAAATTGATTTTTGATTTTTCTGGCATTTTCCCCGTTTCCCTTCCAGAACTGCTATTCAGTGTTCTGTATTGTTCACTTGACCTGTCTTTCTCATGCCTTTTGTCAGGGAAGTACTTTGGTTTTGTGCTACAGGAGGAGACTGGAGCTTCAATCTGTAATGAACAATTCATTCTGGACACCTTCCTCCTATAAATGACTTTAGGATTTGAACATATACACTAAGATGTCATTTTATCAGAGTATTCCCTAATACCTACTATTTTTCAAATATTTGTCAGTAACACCACTCTTGTTCAGTGAAGACAAGACACATTTACCTTAAATGCAGCATAGCCAGGTGGAGTTGAGTCTTTCTCTCAAAGCTTTCTCCTGTAAGGAGAAAATAAACAGCAGCAGAAAAAACTTCCCTAAACAGCTGACATGGAGCTGCCAGCTGAGGTGTTTGTCCAGCTGAGCAGGAGGTCCAGCCTGGCCCAGCCCAGCTCATGGCATTCTCCAGAGGCTTCCGAGAGGCAGCTCATTTCCTACCCCACTGGCACCTTGCTACAGTGTCTGCTCAGAGACAGAAGTACAACATAAAAAGAGAAAATATATTTGCATATGACTTGGACAAGGAATCATAATGCAAATTCCCCGAGGTCAGGAAGCGTGGCCAACCCACAGCAGTGCACAACTTCAGTTATATTCATAATGCAGGTAACAGTGCAGCACAGAACAACCTGAGCTAGTTTTAAACAAGCCATATAAACGACTCTAGGTCCCTTTAAACATTTTGAGGCCATAAGGTGCCTTGAAATTAAGGCTCTAAGCATCCATTGCCAGTTCTCCAAACTGCTCTTTCCAGTTTTATCAGGTACAAACCATTAATAGCTGCCAGATGAAAAATGCTACTGAGATCAATCAAGAGGCCTGAAGCTGACAATGCATAGTGCCTATTCTGAACTTTCAACAGAGATGGCCCATGTAGTCTAGGTCTCCAAAAACCCTGATGTTCTCTTTCCCCAGAATATCAGATGCTGTGGTAAGCCAAAAGGATGCCATAGATGAACCAGAACTCTTCATTACAACTTCCTTCTGCACATTTGTCACTCTTCTGCTTTGCATTACCAGTTCGAGTACTTCACCTATAAGCTCACTGACTGCCCAGTTCCTGCTGGAAAACACAAGCTAAATAAATAACCTCGATTTTTTTTCTCTCCCCAGTACAATTTTTTAGTCTGGTGTGAGCCATCTGAAATATTGTAGAACTTTAATCAAAAAATCACAGTATTGACGTATGTTTAATGACACGAAGGCGTCGTGCAGAGGGGATAAGTACACAGCCCCAGGACAGCAAAAGCTACAAAGACATAATACCAGTGTAAAGGAAACAGAAAACCCTTTAGGCATACTTCCCATACTTATCTCACAGAATAACTATTGCTTCAGAACAACTCCAAATTTACTATCCTATTCACAAATAACATAAATCCCAAAGCTAATGCCTGATTTCAGGCACTTATATTTTAATAAGTGCATGGCACAGGGCCATGTTCAAATCTGTCTGTCTAATCATGGTTTCTATGCATAAGGCACACAAAAGTGTATGAGATTGCTGAGCTAAGAATGTTGAAAATGCCATCCTGGGCAAATCCCTCAGTGCAAGTTAACGGTGAAAAGTCTTTATTGATGTTCTTTTAGGTACAAATTTTCTATGCATCATTAAACAAAATTCTTCACAGAAGACAAAAGTACATGTTTTTCTAAAGATTTCAGTAAAAGAGAAACAAAGACTTTACCCTGCAGCATTCACCTGGCAACCAGACCAGAGATGAAGCAATTGTCTGAAGTATTTTAAGACTGCAAGTCATGTAATCATGAAAACATCTGACTTGAAGTAGACTTACACACACTTCCTCTGAGGCAACTTGTCAGGGTTGCTCAGCCACTTGTGTTACTTGGTGTGGCTCCATTCATAGATCCTGCTTCTCTAGAGATGGGGGACACATTACTGCAACTGATCATGAAGCTTTAAGAGCCATTTCAAAAAATTGGGCAGTACTCTGAGGATATAATAAAAGAGAGCTCCTGGAGTGAAGTAGCTCTTGCTGAAGAGCTCTCAGAACAGGAAGAATTCACTGCTTGTTTTTTTGGATTCTCTGCTTTAGTTCTTGAATGTCAACAAGAAGAAAACCAAAATTATTATATAAAAGCCTGCAGAGTGGATTCACATAATCATTAAAGTGTTTAGATTTTCAGAGCAGGGGTTTTTAAGGATGCCAATTTAAGAAACTGAATTCTACAACCTGTTATTGCACAGAGCACTGAAATGGAACTGGGAGAAAGTGAAGCGTGAACAGGGAGGCAGCTGGAGGTGACCTTCAGGAAACTGGAAAGGACTGAATCACCAGGCAGGGAACCTCATTATCTGTGCATTTCTTCAGCCTGTCCCAGGCACATTTTCAACAGACTACTGAACAACGCCACTCCAGGAAAAATATGGTAGAGAAACACATGATTACATGGTTAATAATCATATTTTAGAAGCAATCACATGCCTGTGGCAGTACCATGGACATAGCTGGCTCTTTCCACCCTTTTGCAGAAAACTGACCTATTTATTTCTCAAAGGCAAATAGGAGATGCAAACACTCCAGTCTGATGCAGAGGCAAAGTCACTTTCTAAGATGAGGGAAAGAGCAGAGACATTATGTAATGACATTATTTTCTGTTTGTTCTACTTTTCTATGGTGTCATCTGACAGCAGGAGTTGTCTGACAGCATTTGAGCAAAGCAGAATTCCAGAAAATGAAATGCAGGAATTTTGAGGTGCAGACTAATTCGTCCATGGATGTTACACTGGGTAACAAAGCATATCCCCTCAGATATCTGCAATAGCACCCCGATTTCATCACTTCAGTAAGAATTGACACTCAAATTCTCAAAGGAGCAATCACTTCTCTTACTGTACACTCAATCTTTCTCTACTTAGGATTCTTACATGCAAGTGGAATACTTTACAGGGCCATAAAAGTATGAAGATGTATTTGAGCTGAAAAATATCATTACACTATTTTAAGTATTCCTTTATATCATAAAACAGGAATAGTGTTAGTCAGCATTAATATTTCTCCCATTTAAAACATATTTCACTTATGAGAAACTTTCTCATCATTTGGCAGATTTTATGAACCATTTAAGGAGAAAGTGGGAAGACAGCTACAAAAGTTTCAGGACTGAGATCTTCAGGAGGCTGTCTATTCCTTCAGTGACTAACTAAATGGGACCTCAGCCATTGCCACAGCACAAATTATAGCAATTTCAAGAAGAGAAAATAGTATTTATTCCCTGGCTTGAGTCCATCTTACTATATACTGCTAGAAATGCCTCTTTCACTAGCGAAGTTTTGACATTTATTTCTTTCCCCCCTATTATCTCTATATTAAAGGAGAGCACTGAGCCCACATCTAGTGTCACTGGTGCATATAAACTTACTGGCCATGATTTGATGATGGAGGGAATACATTCTCACCTTCATTTCAGCATAAATCCAGTGAGAAGATGATAATTTACATGTAAACTGCATGTGAATCAGAAAAGAGAAATCAGGATCCCTCTCACCACAAATACAGCCATGATGGACTAGATCTTAACAACACTGTTCACATGTCCATTATGTGCTACTGACCTCTATTCACATTCACCTTCCTGGGGTGTGACACACAAACAGGAAATACGTATAAAAAGCTTGTCTGATGCTTTAATGATTCCATTTTGAAACCTGATGGCTACTAAGCCATCCATAATGTGTTATCTTTGAGGAAATCAGAGAACAAATTTGTCTCTCCCTCATGCAGTGGAGATAAACTTGTTCCATGAGTAAACCAGCTCCCAAAGAACAACAAGTGTGTATTTCTGGAAAAAGAATTGCTGTGCTACTGTATCTCTACACACTGTGATTTTCTTAATAGCAAGCCTAATGCCAGAATATTCTTCAAATGCACGTAAACACGCAAACGTGTTTGAATTTCTCCTCTGAAAGGATAGCAGTAGACAGACTATTTTTGATGGAACATTGGCTTATGTATAAACATTAGGGAAAGAGGTGCAAAAGCACTAAATTGCCAGTCCAAAACTGGTACATGAGGGACTCCAACATTCACAAGCATCAGGTTTCTTCTCTTCTCCTTAAAAAGCTGTGCAGGGCTGCTGTTTCCAGACTAGCACAACTATTTTGTTTCCATGACTTTGCAAAAGCTTTCTCATTTTCAACTGTGGAAACAGAAGCAAGGAATTGTACTTGCCATTTGTTTGCAGATTTTTGCATAGTGAGTGCTTTCTGCATTATTCCAGCTGTTACTGAAGATTAGTCATTGTTAAACCTGATGGACGTTTAGGGAAATTTCCCCTCATCTAATGCAATGAAGATGGGCAGAAATTCAGAGTCTCAGCTGCTTTTCTGACTAAGGGCTCACAAAGCAGTTAAGGAATCAAGTTACCATTAAATCCAATAAACTACAAACTTGGAAAACAGATTTTCTTCTGGTGAAAGACACTTGTTGTCATTGTGCCAACAGCACCATCTCACCCAGGCATTTAATTACTGTGCCTTTCAGCTCCATGGGATGGCTACTGGAGTAGGAAGTCTCAAGGCTCTAAGAAACCTACGGAGACAACATCCAGTGTTACTCAGCCACAACTCAGTGATGCCAGTTGGCTTTGTGAGCAGCAGAACCACTGAAGTTGCTTCATCTCCCACAGCTGAGGGCTTTAGCTGAGGCTTTGGCAGAGAACTCACTCCCTGGTGGCTTCTCTGATGCTCAGTCAGGTGCAAACTCACCCTGTGGTGTTCCCCATGGAGATCCTTTGCCCAAACACTATCTACTAGGAAGAAACTTGTTTGACCATAATTTTTACTGTTGCCTCAGAGAAATTTGACAGGAATTAGCCAACAGGGAGAGAAACAGATTGGGAGAGGTAATTTGAGAGACACGAGACAGACACTGTCAAGGATAATGGGAATTCATTAGTCTTTTTTCTTTAGAAGCCAGGCTAGAGACAGTGGAAAGCAGAACAGTTCTTTTAGTGTTATGGACAACAATATCCAACATGCACTATTTCATTTTCTCTTGACTTGCCCTCAGCAAAATATCATCAGCTTGACTGCATCAGTCACTTGTACAACAAAACAAGCACCGACATCCAGCCATCAGTCAGTGGCTCTATAAAGCAAAGCCTCATGCTTTCCAAGACACCACTCAAAGTTAATTACTAATAACACATACTCTTTTCTAATTATTTGTCAGATTTAAAGATTGTCTGCCTCTGTATAGACAAAAACATTGGTGGCTTTATCATCTGTTCCCTGACAGAACGCTATTTCGGCCCATGAAATGTACATTTATACAGCTTCCTATTTGTGTTGCTGAAACAGTGCCTCTGGATGTACCTAAAGAATGAGGATACTGCTGGAAGATAAGTCCTCTTTTAATCCAGCTGCCTGAGTGAGCCTTAGGCTCTGATTGCACAGACATTTCCCTCTCCACCAGTGGACTTGGAATGCATAAGAACTGTGCAAAAAGTAGCAAGAGGCGTCAGTCCTTTTCTGAAACTGACTTTCGATGAGCCTTAGTTGGAAACAGAAGCAGCAGCCACCCCTCCCATAGAAGCTGAACTGCATTTACAGCAGCCCCCATGCTGGCTCTCCAAGCCCATCTAATGGGCTAATTGTCCCCCTGTTTTTGAAATCCAAAGCCCAGTCCCAGGTGGCCAATATCTCCAATGAAACTGATGTGAGGCATAGACAATTCCCTGGCTTTTTCTACACTAGAGGAATACAGATGATTGAACTGCAACCTAGGAGACTCTACCCTTCTTGTTTTACCCTTGCAGTAGACTTAACTACCCAAATGCCTCCCCAAAAATCTGTGTAAATTTGATACCATCCCCTCAATTTAGGGAAGAGCATAATCCTAAAAATTGAAATTTTAAAAAATGCTTTTGCAGAAAGATCTAAGTGTAAGGTAGGACTTAGCACTACACCATCGACTTGTCCTAGCACAGAACTCCCTACGCAATCCAGCCCGAACCGTGTTGTGTATCCATGCTGTGAAACTGAACCACAACAACAAAAACCCAGCTAATTTCAGAGGTAAAGTTAAGTGTAAGTTATGGGTGGGTGCTATTACAGACAGGTTAAAAGTCTGAAAATCTGGGGTCTGTGTTGCATTCTTTGTATCAGTCCTCTTCTGAAAGCCAATTCTAAGATCCAGCTCTAAACATAAGCAGACATTACCCAGGATACATTTTCCTGAGTGCACACAAATGAAACATTCTGACATCTTCCCTGCAGAAATGCTCTCTGTGTCATGCACAGTCAGTCCAAAGATAAAATTCCCATTCAGTTCAGGAGGAGTTTTCAGTCTGTACAAATGTATTTTTCTTGGCTGAAATGCACAAGCTTTGTAAGTGAAAATGAGTGTGCATGATTCTAAAGAGTAAAATAGTTACAGTTAATTTAAATTAAAAGGAAAATTGAAAATAGTGCCAAACTCATCAGTAACTGGAAATCCAGAGAATTTTTCATATATATATATATATATATATATATATATATATATAATGTTAATTAGATAACATATGCCCTCAGTTTTAGCATAATCCTCTTTCATCACCATCCACTGCAATATTGTCAAACAGAACAGTCTTAAAGTAGCACCATTGGTGTTATCAGCAGGAAAAAGCTATTTGGAAGTTTTCACAGACCCTTAATGGACCCACTCTGCTCTTGACCTTGATGTTTCAGTCTATGCCACCATCCTGAACTTGGCTCATGTCAGTTTTGAATTATACTTCCAATTGCATTAAGTAAAACCTCAAGTGTGTTATCTATCAAGTGACTGTGCTTCAGTGCATCCAGATGTAGCAGATCTTCCACCTCTGCTTGCCCCAAGGGAGCACCTCCCAGACAGCAAGGCTGCCCAAAGGAAGGGCTAATTAGGAGAGCAGAGAACAAAATGCCCTTTGGAAGGAACACGGTTTCCTTACAGCTCTTTGTGTCCGTGACACTGTGTCTCCCTGTAGGATCTCCCTGCTGGTCCACATCAGAGGACAGCTGGAAACCACACTAAACACCTCTGCATGTCAGCACCTGCAGTGGAGCAGATTCACTGGGAGGTCCCAGCAGGACAGCTTCCTCCGATGCGAGCTGTACAATGAAACAACTGGAAGCTGCCTGCAGGGGCACAATGCAGCCCTCCCCTGCTCACTCACTCCAAATGCCACAGACAGAGGATACATTTAAGTGCAGCACAGGCTGTTATGTTACCTGCAGGCAGACACATCTCTGTCAAATACTACAGCACGAATTTGAAACAAAAGGTGTCAAAGGCACAGAGGGATTTGGTACAAACCCTACAGCTATTTCTGCCTTTCATTATCCTCCAAGGCTGCACTAGGGAGACATGTGGCAAACCAGAAAGCCAAGAGAAAGGAAAAGATGAGTTTAATGTACTGCTTGTAGGGCATTTAGTGAGCTAATAGGAAAATGCCCTCTCTCCCCAAACATTAGTTGCTATTTTTACCTGATAATGTATCTATTAATATCATGTCCCTGACTTAGGTTCTCTGTCCTTTGGATTTTTTTAAGACTATAATCAATACTTGGCAGCATTTTAAAATAAAGCATGCAGTTTACAAAATAAAATCTTCAGTCATCTCTGCAATGATTTCTGAACTTCTTTTTAAAGCATGTCTTACTTAACGCATTTTAAAACCAGAGTTTTAAATCCAGAGTGCATTTGTAAATGAAAAGTAAGACCAGCAGCAAACCCCTGCTTCTGAGCTACCAGAACCAAATACAGTAATTGAATAAAGAGCAACTCAGTATTTCCATCCTCTTACTTGATTCTCAGCTGGGAGGAAACAAAAGATTTCCAAGTGCCACAAGTGCAGCTGGGAGGCAGGCATATGAGACACAGCTATGTAATAAAGTGGATGGAAAATAAAAATTCTTCATTACAAATTTAGATGCTTCTGTCAATTTAAATCATAGCTCACAGTGCACGTTCACAGCAGCTCATCAGGGGCACAGTTGGGTGAATCCCACTCACCCTGATGGAAACATTTGTTACACTCAGAGCTACTCGTGAGCAGTTACTGATCCCAGAGATGGTTCTCAGCATCCCTGAGCCATAGGGTGGCACTTCTCAGGATATCATTCCATTAGTCACCACCCACCAAGGAGCACCAGCTCAGGGAAACAGATTCTGCAAGCTGGAATAATGCCACTTCTTCCTAGAGCAAGAGCAGTATCTCAGCTGCAGCAGGAGAACCTCAGGACAGCAAATAAGACAGCTCTGAATGATTCTGCTGCAGCTCTGCTGAAAACTCTGTTTAGACTTCCTTCAGCCTTCTGAAGAGTGGTTAAATGGGCACTCACTGCCTGGGGCATAAACTGTTTAATATGCACTGCAGAGAGACCTCTTCAGTCAGATTGTTAAATATGGACATGGCCACTGCAATGGAAAGGCTGTCATGAAGTTGAGGAGGAAGAAGTTGGCAGCTAAACCCTGGCAAAGTGACCTAGAAGCATCCAAGGGGAATTTGTCTCTTCCTTTGCATATAACTGGATTGCTGTGCTCTCTTCTCAGTGTCAGAGTTTTTCCTGGGGATATCAAACATCCATGCTGGCACAAGGGAGTGTGAATGCAGTTTTACTGAGCCCAGGATCCCAACAGCTCAGCCCTGCAAGTCACCTCAGCTCCCATGAGCTTCATCAAGATCAGAGCTTGCACTGCATCTCTGGATGCCAGGAACCCAGGTAGAAGGAGTCTGGAAGTCTGGATGCAGGACTGCTCAATCCCTTCCAGCTACACAGCCATCCTTAAATGCCTGCAGGGCCGTGGGTAAAGATGGCAAACAGGCACATGGAAACTCATCAATCTCTGAAAGCAGGGTAACATTTGTACCACTTGGAATATTTTCTGTGGTTTTTCTCTATTCTTCTCTCCTGTGTAGTCCCAGCTGAGAAGATGAACGGATATGGAGATCTGGAGAACAAAAGATCAAGACTCCAGCTCTGTGCCATGCTGCCAAGAGGCTTTTATGATTTAGGATTGTACTCAGGCTACTCAACAGAAGGCCTCTCCTGGGTGCTGTGATTTCATTTGTAATGCCCCTAAAGAGCCAGAACTCAACAGGCTCAGGCACAGACCACCTCAACCACTGTCACAACACCAGAGTTCTGAGGCCTGAGTTTTGATGCAGGTGCTGTGTATGGTCTTTAAGGCTGCCCATGACATAGAGAAGTTTTATAGAAAAGTTAACTTGCCATCTGAATGTCTGTAGCATCTTCCTCCCTCTTGTACTGCAATAAACTGCAACAGAGCATCCACACTGGAGGCCAAGGACACTTAGGAACCTGATCTACAGATTGTACGCAGTGTGAGGTCAAACACATTGTGTATTCAGAAGCCAGAAAATAGCAATAAATCCAAAAATAGAGTTTACCCAATCAAAAAAAAAAAAAAAACAAACCAAAGAAAACTCAACCACCTCTACTCTTGTCTTCACTAGGACTGGAATTTAGATAATAATCTGATATTCCCTGCCATGCTTTCAATTGCCACTGGATTATTATCATGTGTGAAGTTAGCTGAGATCCAGACATCTCCCTGCCTGTGGAAATTCACCATTGTCTCTTTTCCCTCCTAATGAAATTCAAGCATTTAGCCTAATGTCTCACACATCCATTTGCTGAAATAGATCTGATAAATCCAAGCTTCCTGTACAGCTTTGCTAGGTTCTGCTTCAGATTCTTCAACCACTGTCATCAAGACCGCAACCCATCTTCTCTTAGTTCAATTTCCCCCAGTAGCATTAAAGACATTTACTTCCATGGAGTGTTTTATGCTGAATTTAGCTAACAGGAATCCAGTTATGACAGATATGAGGTATCTGGGGGTACAACAGTTTAATGCCTCAATTACTTCTGTGACTGACCGGTTCCATGCACTAAAACTGTCAGGTTCACTGTGGAGACATAAGCAAAAGCTCTGCCAAAAATCTGACAGACTGATTATTTACACATTTTTAGAAATGCCTTGTCATGAGACCTCAGTTTGAAGATCTCAGACCTTGACTCTTAGCCCAAAGGGATCTCCTGCTGGCTTTACTTCTCAAAACAAATACAAATGCTTCCAATTCATAGGAACATCTCTATTTCAATAAATTCAGGTTTGCTTGAGCTGAACTGCAGTATCACTCCCAGCTGACCATTGCAAGCTGTCTCTGCAGGATGTGTAAGGAATCACTACCTGTTTGGATAAAAATTCTCCTGTCTTTCCCAGTGTTTTGCCCTTGTTTCCAACCCTTGTTTCCAGGGCTCTGCTGTGCCCTGGTGCCACTGAAATATTGCACAGGAAGCCTGTAAACCACATCACCTTACGAATGTGTTCTCCTCACCCGTGATCTCCAGGAATGTGACAAGCTTCACACAGGGCTGGTCAGAACGTGGTGCAAGAATGAGAGGACAAATTCTGTTTGCAGTGGTAGTTAAAGCTGGGAACCTGGTCTGCAAGGGTCTCTGGAGTTCTTGCACAGAGCAGCTGGCTGGTGCCTCATGGGGTACCTGTCAGCCACAGATCCCACTGAGACCTCAACACCACAAGTGACTGGGTGGGAGTGAGGGCTGTCAGGAAACCGTGTCTCTGTGGGATGTAATCCAATCAACACTCTGTCCCTTCTGAGGGAAGCACAGTGTGGCACTGGAACAGAAGGATAGCACTGTTTACTAAATCACAGCGGTAACATCCTGGGGTTTCTTTCTTCCTTTCCCAGCCTCTGAACCAGACCGAAATATGCTGTTTACAAGAGCTGATGAAATCCTAGTTCCAGATGGGACAACTATGAGCTGCTGTGTCCAAAGAATAAACCTCTACTAGAAGATGCTTATCTTTGGATATTGCAACAAGGAGACACCTACTTGGTGTGAATCTACACTAGGATCAAACCCAGAGGATCCTACCTGAACTCACATCTGACTTACATGGACAGAATGCCAGTGTTTGTTTCAAAGCCACCCTAAGCTGGCAGCAGGTGGTATTGAGGGGCATCTGTGTTCAGGTGTTAAACTCCCTGCTTTAGCCTGAACACCTCTGAACTGCACCTGAAGCCCAGGGCTTGTTCTCTTGTGCGTACTAAGAAAAGCCTTTTTTAAGCTACTTGTCAGCAATCTTACAGCACCTGTAATGGTTTGCAACAGCAGCAAACTGAAGGCAAATCTCTGAAGTCTTTGACAAGCAACCAACTACCACCTTATTTTGTACCATTATATTCAAACCTTGTAGAAACAAGTAGTCACACATTCATTTTGGTTTCTGGATTCTCGTATAAAGATTTTTAATATATTTTGTTTGAAAAGTGCGATAAAACCCAATTAAAATGTATTTGCTTCTAGCTTCAGCAACAAAGAGATGATGTGCCATTTTCCCCCAAGTTTGCTGGTGAGCAGAGGGAGCAGACATAGTTTCACAAAAGAAAATTTAGTCCAAATCAAACAACTCAAGCAGAAAAATAATTTATAAGCTTATCCTCCTCTAATGAGAAAAGAAAAAGATGGAAGCACACATTTTTGGCACCATAGCAACATTAGCGGGAGAACATTAAATAATTAGTTGGCAATGGTGAGACTTTGATTCAACTTCTTTACTGTGAATGAGTTTTGCATTGCAAAGCAGGTTTGTAAAAGCTAACAGCATTTTCACATTATAAATTTTTTTCTTATATTGAGTATCTCAAAATTAGCTGGGCCTGCTGGACTTTGATGCTGCTGCACACTGGCAAAATAAAAAATGGAGGCTTTCAAAAGACACAAATGGGAGTTAAACACCCAGCTCCTGACCTTCAGCATGACTTTCAATGGGAACCAAGTATTTAACTACTAGTTATGTAGAAAAGAAAATTTAACATTTAAAGCACAGCTTTAGGAGATACTCACCTGCAGGTGTGTCCAGGGGCCCAGACCACTGAAACACAGCCACTCCAATCCCCTCCCCAGCTGCTTGTCCCATCTCTGGCTTTTACTGCAGCAACACACCACATATAAGCACATTCAAATGCTTTCCTGACAAAATGATCAGTTAAATAAAAGCACAGTTCCGAGTATTCAGACTGATTTGTGTTAGAAAGCAGCTTCATTGAGATGTGCACGGCACCACACCCAAGAGGAAACTGCTTCCAACAGGGAATGCTGACAGCAGATGGACCATGCTGGAAAAGAAACTCTTCAACCTGGCCCAGGAAGAGGCACGCACAAATACAGCTTTATTTATGCACTACTGCTTCCAGGCCTGGGGAATGGGCAGCTCCAGGAACATTCCTTGCAGGACAGTCAGAACTGGGTACAGAATGGTCAAACACAACCTCCCAGTCTGAAAACTGGAGAGCTTCAGACACTCATGCAAGGAAAAGAAGTCCCTGTTCCCTTCAATCTACAGCTCCTTCCCCTTCATTACTGTGAAGGTCACAGCAACCCCCATGACAAGAAAATATTCAAAGCTGAATTCACAGCTCCCCTTCAGAACAGCATGCTTGATGCAACAAAATTTATGCTTTTTTATACTTGTTCTCTGGGTCTACTTACATTTTCATTTCAGGACCATTGAGGTTTTGTGTGGTGATTTTAAAAAGCCTGCTTTTTGTTTTACATTGTGGTGGTAGTTCTTTATATTTTGGCACAAGAAACCAAAAGTCTCTCCAGCAGTTCTATTAATAAAAATCCTTACAAGTAATACAGCTGATCTGATAGCTTCACTAAGATTTAGGAAGCAAGCCAGCCTTCCAACCAAGATTTGGAAGGAAGCCTATAAATAGTCTGAATACTCATCCGTTCAGCTGCTCCCCTTCTCCCTCCCTGAAAGTCCATCCCATGGAGCTGCTGAGTTGTCCTGTGTCCATACCAGGTGTGATGCCTTTCTAATATTTTTGGTCACTTTTCACTCAGACTTCTCAGCCACATCCCAGTTCATCTTCCTGCACAGGAGTTGTCCTTAAAAGTACCTGACCTAGAGAAGCACAGGGAAATGTGCAGAGAGCTGATAATGCATTGCCTCAGACAAAAACCAGTTCTATTCTGAAATGTTCTGTGCTGAGAAAACAAAGATTATTTCCAATGTGCTCACTTACCAGAGACCCTGAAGAAATTTTGGCTATATCAAAATATCCCTCTGTGTTTGTCTCAGAAGAGGGGCAAAAATGCAAAAGGTTTTCATCTGCAAAATCTTAACGGAAAAATGACAAAGAAAAATCCTTACTGAAAGCAGTCCAGCACTAGAGTCACAGAACATGCTACTTATTTGGGTTTTTTATGGTTTCAATGATAAACTAACTTCAGTTCATGAAGAAAATAATCTCAAAGCATGAGTATGGCAATTGGATGTCATGATGAAAATATTCATCAACTGTTAAACATCAAAGGATTTACCTCAGCTTCCTAGGATTCCCCAAATCCCCAAACAATCCAAACAAAATTCTAATAATGAAAAGGAAAATTAACTATGATTTGGCTCATTTAAGTCTATAATTTGACTGCTCTGCACCTATAATATTTTTCCCCATTTGGTCTTGTCAATTTAATGGCTTCACTTATGCAAGATTCATGTTAGGACTTGCAGTTGGTTGGGTGAAAGTACCTTATGTGAGGGCACAAGAAAACAGCCTGAGGGACAGAGAATGCTGGCATAAATTAAGTTACACTTAGGCAGCTCTGATTTAAAGCCTCTCTGAGCCCAACATGTATAATCCCTTTTGAATGAAACAAACTCTCATCTAGAGGAATCCAGGAAACCACTCTAAGTACAGTGTCCAGAGAAGGCCTTTCTGAAATGAGCAGAAATTATTTCTGTCAAAGGGAAAAGTAAGAGGCAGCTTTTTGTGGTTCACTAAAATACCTGTACATCTATTTCTCTTTGGCATTGATGGTAGTGCAAATGAAGACAGATTTTTTTTTTTTTAAAATAAGAATCAGTGATTTAACTCTCTACAGAAACAGCTTTCTCCCCCACAGGAAGAGCTTTTTCCCCCCCCTTCAAGACACTTTCTGTTGGCATTAGCTTCAGTCAGTACAGTGCAGTCACCTGTTTTATGAATTACAGAGTTCCCAGCAGGAAATAATGGGAAATGGAAAACTTTCTCAGAAAAAAAAAAGGGGACGATAACAACTCAGCTTTTTCAGTAACAGCGACGAAATTCGTAATAAAGACCAGCTGCCAGTGAATTATTTTATTACCAGACAGATCAATTGAATGCACCTTACGTTCCACACACATTGTTATTTATATCCACAGCCTGTCAGTGCATGGCTAATTCCCACTGAGAGGGTAATGTGATTTACGGGTGCTGTGCACAGCTGCAGAGCCAGGAATGGAAGTGCTGACTCTCCCGTGACTTCAAACAACCCCACCACTGAAGGACTCTAGGATTGAAGGTCAGACATACACAGTGTAATAACATCAGGACAACAGCTCCCCAAAGCTACAGGAGCAGTTGTAGGTGTGCAGCAATGAAGGAGAGCTAAAAACTACTAGAATGGTTTTTTTTCAGGATAGCCTTACCCTGTGCTGCTGGAAGAGCAGTAGTAGGCTGGCATGATGGCATCAAACGAGTAGGATTTATTCAGGCAAGTCAGGAGAGCAGAATCAGGCCCACTGAAGGATGTAAGCAAAAGTATTACGAGGCTGCATTTCAATGGTGTCATAATTTCATGTATAACCGAAAGGAAATTTAGTGTCTATAGAGCCATAGAAAAACTTGTACAGAATGTGTGAGTCACTGCTGCAAACCAGCAACTGAGAGCCAAGATAGAGCAAAAACAATCCAAGAGAGTCAGTCTGAACTAATTGCTGGGGTGCACAGAAGCTCAGCCAGCTGTGCTATTTGCTAACTGTAAGACACAATAGCTGGCTGATTATTCAGCTTGTTTGTACAAACATGATGAACTGTTTTAAAATAAAAATAAGACAGCGTTTTTACTACGCAAATCCAAGAACAAGGCAACCCAGGCCACTTTTCCATATGCAAGATATTCCCCCATGCTACTCAAAAGCAAAAGAAAGCCAGCAGGAAAAGGGAAATCAAGGAAACTGTCTCCAATACAAAATGTCTATGACAAGTGACTCTTTAGAGGGCTCTTGGCACTTATTGTCACTGGTGATATCAATTTCCATGGACTCTTGCTAGGACAGTAAATTAAAGCAGTTTCAACACAAGAAAGCCAGGTTTTGAGGCAACCTCCCTGTGGAACAAGTAACCTAATTAGTTTAAAGATGAAGCCTGGTAGATTTATGAATGGTATAGGCCACAAGCTCCCACAACAAGGACTTGGATTTAATCACACAAGAATCCCTATTTGGTCTTGCATTGCTAAATGAGAGGCGACTAATTTCTGATGTGCCTGTAGGTGCCTTGGCTGCTACTCAAGCCTTGCACAAGAGTCACAGAACAGTAACAATACAAGTTTGTACCAGGTTAGCTGAGTGGCAAGGCCCTTCTGGGGAGCTGGGCAAGGATAGCTCTGAACTGGAACAAATTACTTACCTTTCCAACAGGCTCTAAGCTTTTACTGTGTAGTCTTCTGTCATCATTCCCCGGCCACTTTTAAGCCATAAACCACCTGCAAATCACACTGTTTCTCAGGAGTAATACTAATCTTGCACATTAGGGTCCTGTTTCTGCAAATTGTATAAATCCTTGGGAGGTGTATTATGATCTATCTAAACAGCAGTACCACAGACAGCACAACAAGCTGTTAGCCACTTTCATGTCACAAGCAACTTGCTGACTTACTAGAATTTTCCAGGTTCATCAACCACAAAAATCATCCTTAATATCAGCCTGTATAGAAAATATCAACAATTAAACTTTACTAGAAGTGTGACCTACTAGAAACTCTCAACTCAGATATCCACTGCCAAGCATTTATCAGTCATGTGAAGAAAAGCACTAACATCTTTATACACTGATATATTCAAGCTCTATCCAGGCTATTCAAGACTTGGGTCTTGGCCTTGTGGCTTTTTGTTAGAATTCCCACTCTGAATCATGCTCTTATATTGACTAGTTATATAAAAGAACACCTCTTTCTAGTGTCTTATGCCCTCATCTCTGGAGGGCAGGGACATTTCAGACAGAGAGCTCTGCAAATGGACTCCGTAGGAAGTACAGTAGATAATTCACTTGATTTGTTAATTCTAAAACTTGCTGTTCGGTGCCAAATGCACCTTAAACAGCATGGGTCAAGATTTTCTGATTGACAATTAGGTTGACATAATCAGAAACTACAAATACAGAATGAACCTCAATCACAATGAGCTCAACAAAATGTTACAATCCAACCCTAAGAGCTTGATCTCAGTAATTTATATGTACATCCCTTTACACTTAGTCACCTTAAATAAGAAGTAATTCTCAATGATTCACATACTGATGGAAAATATGAGAAAGCTCAAATTTACCTCCTTTCTTGTCCTACAGGACTGCAGATGTTATTTATGAATGTGAATTTATGTGGTACTTCTGTTCTGTAAGTGCTGTGATCCATTCATGGCTTACTGTTGGTGACCCTAGTGTGCTGCACATAATTCTGACTGTAAGATATTAACATTGTCTTTAACCTTCAAAGTGCTTTCTTAAGCAGTATCAGGCTTTTCAGCATGTTAGAGACTTTCTGTTCATGTTAAGAGATATTTGATTGCCTGTAAACAAGGAAATAATCAGCATAAATTAATCTTTTAGGCATTCATGTAATTTTACCTTCATTAATTCTTACTGACTTCCCACTAACCTGGAAAGGCTGAAGTGGGGGGTCCACGGAGGGGTGGAAATACAGCTGGGAGAACAATGACTGGAATTGCTTTAGCTGGTATGCAATTCCCAAAACACCACACCACTGTTTCTGCACTGAAATTCTTATGACTAGAAAAACAGTGGGAAAACCATGTTACTGTATGAAAAAAAAGCTGCTTTTGATAGAAGGGGGTAAAGTTTCATCATGAAAAGACATATTTGGGCCTGAACAAATTCACCATTTTGCCCAGAGGGAGAAATGCAGTCATTTACACCACGAATAGGAGGGTTGGCTGGCAGAAAAAGCACACTGTACACTGGATCAAATTTTCACATACTTGCAAAACTATCAGTTTCCATAATAAGTGAAAATGGGTAGTCTTCTATAGCTCTGTTTTCAATATTCTTGATCACCCTCAGTCCAGAGACCAGAAATGCCAAGGTCAAGAGCAAGCCCCCAGTTTCAGAGTCAAAAGTTCAGAATGACCTTTTATAAAAATAGGCATCTTTTCACTGGTCCCTCTGGGTCTCCTGGACTTAAAAGTGCTTTTTCACAAGTAACCACTTTGTAACGCTTCAAATTAACAGGCTAAATTACAGCTCTCTTAAATCAAATCAGATATTACAGGTGGAAATGCTTTTCTTCCCACTAGCATTCCTAAATTTTCAAAAAACTAAGCCAAGAGAAAGCTAAATCAAGAATGAGTTTGACTACGCCATTTTTCTTACTTTGTTTGCAGAAAATTAATTTGCATGCATTAATAGTAACCTAAAATATTCTGCATTAATTGGGGCCTGCTTAGAAGGCAGCTGACATTCCAAAGGTGCACATCTGTAGCTTGCACAAAGAGAAACACAGAAGAGTTTGGGTCGGGAGAGACCTGAAGGAACATCTCCTTCCAAACCCCTCTGCCATGGGCAGGGCCACCTCCCACTAGACCAGGTTGTTCATGATTAACACTCCTCAATGTTACAATAATAATGTTCATCATAATCCAAATTCCCTCAACATAATTCCACAGGAGACTATAGCTGACAGTGAGGTTTTAAATCATCTCATATTATGGTCACCTCATCAGCCCTTTCTATAGAAAGATCTCTAAACCTACTTAAGCATAATAAGCCATTTTGAGAACACTACTGCTAAATTGTTCCCTGCAGTGGAGTGAGCTGATAACCAATTCTTCCTTATGCAAAGCTCAGCTGACTAATACCTCAATTCTTTTCCTTTTGTCTTTGCCTTAATTTCATGTAAGAGAGTGAATTAGCCAGGTTCAGTATGAAAAACACTGTCAAGTGTAGGTGTCCTGTCCATGGCAGAGGGGTTGGAACGAGATGAATTCAAGGCTCCTTCCAACCTAACCCATTTTATCCTTCTCTTATATACAGCTCACCTATTATTTTTCAGGTTGACTTTGCTGACATTCCACTCTTACCCTGCCTTTAGCAGAGACTGCCAGGCTTCTTGCTCAGTCCCAGGAATGCTGTTTAGTCTATCAGCTCAGGATGTTTGTGGATGTTTCTGTTAGAAACTTTTTTTTTTTGCAATGCTACTTCAGTTTTCTTGTAGAAAAACTGCTGTACCTAGTGAGACAACCTTGTTTTCTCCATCTATTACCGCTTTTATCATCAAAATCTACAACTGAGAGAAAAACTGTACAAACACATCAGGAAATAAACATTCAGTAAATAGATGCAGAGTCAAATCAGGAGGAGCGCTACACAGCTTTTTTTCCTTGTTAACAGTTTAAAGTCACCCTTAACCCATCTGACTTTTATGTCTGGCTCGAGCAAAGAGTGGGCCTAGGAATAGCTGCAGCTTTGCTCCATCTCCCTTCAAGGCTGCATGTGGACACGAGGCTGAGGAGAAACCAGGTGCTAGGGAAGCTCCTCTACTCCTTTTCCAGAACATGCAAACTGGAAAAACTGGATATAATTGAGTCAGGTGCATATACTGTGCAACACTGAATTCAGTTCAGAGCCTTGCTCATCCCAGGGACTTAAAGCTGTCGAAACTCCCTGCTTTCTCCAGATGCTGTCTTCTCCTTGCCTGAATCCTTCTTTAGGAAGGGATTTACAGTGCTAGATTCCAATCTTATCTCCTCTTGAGGAATAGGAAGCTTGGCAGATACTGCCACCACATGTTGCCAACTCTCCATTTGAATAATAAAGGTCATTCCACAGCTAGGGATGAATAAAGCTCAAAGTTTCACAAAGATTTATCTATCTTTCTCTAGCTATCTGGGAAGGAGGGGGTGGTCGTATATTTTTGTCTTTTCTGGTGAGCCAGAATTCTCATGCTTTTACTGAGTTTTCAGCCTCTATGTCTGTCATCTCTAAAAATCCCATCCCTCCCAAATTAATTCTGATCACCTTTATACGGAGGGGGAGAAGGGTGAGGTAAGTGACAGCCCAAGTGAAAAGCTCACATCCTGAGAATTACAACAATTCTGTCCCACAGAAATATCCCATGATACCTGAGGACCACTCCAGTGTCCCTGCCCCGCCATAAGGAAACAATTTTTTACCCTGGGAAAGAAGGTGATGGGAAGAAAGTTTAGTTCTGGCTGCCCTGAGCTCTGGGGAATGCTGGCTCTAACTGGTTCAGCCCTGTGTGGCCAAGTGTGTGTGTGGTTTTAACAGTTCCAAGCTGCTCCTGCTCAAGAGGCAATATTCCATTTACATCCAAGCTATAAAGTTTTGGCAATGGTCTCCTCGGTTTATAACAATTAGGGACTAGGGCAGATATTCTTCTCCCTAATGGGGAAAGGTCAATATTTTTTATACTGGTTTTGTGATTTTTTTTTTTTTTTTAGTATTNAACAATTAGGGGCTAGGGCAGATTTTCTTCCCCCTTATGGGGAAAGGGTAATATTTTTTATACTTGTTTTTTGATTTTTTTTTTTTTTTTTTTAGTATTGCAAAGAAAGCACTTTAAATCTTTGTCTGTTGCCTGAATGAATTAGGGAATAATACTGGACCACCCCACAAGCAGAGCTGAATGGTTGTCATATTTCAGTATTTTCCCTCAAGTAGTCTCTTAGGAAAATGTGTGAATGATAATAGATCATTCTTGTTTCAAGTAATTCAAAGCATATTTCCAAGTCTCTAAGCATATCCAGCATGAATCCAGCTGGAGCTCCCCAAATCAACTTGCAAGTCACTGCAAAGGCCAGAAACATCTACAGTGGCAGTGCAGGATAACAGAACTCTAAACTTCTGCTGTTAACTGCATTCCGCGAGAGACAGAAGGGAAACAAATACCTCCAGAAATGACAGAATGAAAGTAACTGAGAACTGTAATGAAAACTTATCAGCTTAGAAACAAATTCTGCTTGCCTGCCCTTAGAAGCCAGCGGGGAAAAAAGTTATCTGCACATCAGTAAGAATTTTCTGCAGGAAGCAGCATTTGTGGGCAGTGAAAGTCTTAACAGCAAGATCTGTCTTCAACTATTTCCAGGGAATGAGGAAGGAAACTCTTCCCCAAGCAGACCTTGCTCCTGGATAGACAGAAAGAGAATACCTAGGCAAATCCATTGTAACTTCTCACCGAATTCCTTGAAGAATGACCCACTTCTGGGAGGATTCACACTTACTGGGCTTTCTTAGTGAAAACAGTTATTTCTTCAGCATTCTCTTCCTTTCCCTATCCAAAGGATAAACTACAGGAACTGGGGAGCACCTTCTCTCAGGCGTGCTCTCCCTCCAGCATCCATATCCAAAAGGCTCTTGCTGGTGCTCATTTTAGCCAAAGTCTATCCTGAGAGAATAGAGAACAGTCCTAGGAGAACTGGCCTTTTCTCTTTAGAGGGAAGTGATCTGGGTTCACAGAAACATTTCTGCTGGGCATTCTTGTGGAGGTCTTGAGGAGCTAGAAATAGCACAGAGTCTGATCTGGCCCTGAAAAGTATCTATAATATTACCTTCTCCGTGGAAGAATCTAGCACAGCTAAACTGGGATAAAAATTCTGCAAATTTGTACTTAGAGAGCTTTTTTCCCTTGAGTGAGAACTGTTGACAAAGGGGACACCTTTTCCATTTAAAAATATTGTTACACATCTAACCCAAAATCACGAAAACACTAATAAAACCAAACCCAATCACATTACCTACTCACTTTTCCCTCTCTATTTTTACTTGTTTCTTCTTGTTATGGCAAGGATACTGCTTTCTATTGCTCTAACTCAGATGTGTCCAACTTTCAGATTTTTATGCTCTCCAGTGAAATTCTCAGCCTGTAACTTGGAAAGGACAGATTCTCATCAAGTTCGCTCAAAAACTTTACAATGCCCACACACTTCCCCCAGTCAACACTCCACATCTTTGCTTAATGCAGAAACTCTCCCTCACTATATGCAAACAGGAAAGCACCAGGATGAACCAGCCCAGAACATTCCCTATGAAAGCCATATATTGTCTCCTAACACCTTAGCATATGACATTGTCATTCTGTCAATCCTTAGACGCTGACAGAAATATACTGCTGCCAGAAAAGCATCATGTGGCACTGGACCAGGACAGATTCAGATCACCAACACAGTAACTCGTAAAGTGATGAACTGCTTAAAGATATTCATATACAGAGAGAGAGAAAAAATAAATTTGGCCATACCAAGTGATTTTGACAATACCAAGAGCAGTTCTTGTCTAAGTCTTCAGCAGAGGCCATCCAGAACTTGCAGTACTCACCAGCAATCCAACAGCACCCATAACAAAACACTTGCTCTTTAACCAGCATCTGACCCATGTAGGAATAAACAAGATATTTCCTTTGTGGCTTCACATCCCATAGTTCCACAAAAACCCCATTTGGATTGGCTGTCCTGCATTTACTTCATATGAAATATAGATGATCACAAAACCATCAGTTTCTTTTAACACCAGCAATTCTTGCTTAATGGCTAGTTATCTTTATGTCTGTAACATAATTTGCAGAAGAGGGATGAAACTCTGCTACAGACACGTGAGCCTGTAGTTTTCCTATTTCATTGTTTTCCCTTTTAAATTATTTCCCTTTTAACTGGTTCTATGTTACCTACTCTCTAATTACATAGTGACACTCCCACATTAACACAATCCTTAAAGTATTTGCTGCCTCACTTGCATGTTGTATTTCAGAAGTTTGGATGGATGACCAAGTCTCAGAACAGACTGCTTTTGCATTTTGGTTACACTCCAGACAATTCCAACACATACTCCCTCAGTCCCATCCCCAGTGTCTGCTAAAGAGCAGGATTAGGAAAAGCTACCAACTTTCAGCCACAGATAATGGAGGAAACATGGCCTTTCTAGAGGTTTACCCAGAATTAGCAGCATTTCACCATCTGGAGCTTGTCTTGGAAAGCTTCAAGTCAGCCTCACATAACTTCATCACTGAGGTGTCTCTGCAGTAGTGAGCCCAGTCTTAGGAGCATCCCTTGAAATATTCCATCTACACAAACAGAAGCTCCTGTGCTCCAATCTGTCTTGCACAGTCCAAGACACCATTTTGTTTGCATCAATTTGCTCATGAAAACTGGATTCCAGTCCTGGCATTTCCTGCCTTTTACAGAAGCTGTGCAGGAAGATAAGGATGTTCTGAGTCAGCACAGAGCACAGTGGCTGGCAGTAGCACATACAAGATGAGAGTTTGTCTTTGGAAGTACATTTTATTTTAGTGTAAGTGAATTACCAAATTCAAGGGCTTTCCTTTGTGAAAGACATCATTGTCAAGCCTCACATGCTTTTAGGCTTCATCTCTGTCAGACTGCACTGCTGCATTAATGCCAAGTCATAACCAATGAGCACTTGAAATACATCTTTGTTTTACACACCACCTTTTTGACCATGGCAAGCTCAACATAACCCCTCTAGCAGATGAGGTTGTAAAGCAGCATGAACATCAAAACATCCTCCCAGACTTACCCTGAGCTCTGCCCTGCCAAAGTGCCTCCTTTGCAGGGTAAAAGTGAAAGATCAATTACAGACAATTCCAGCTATGCCAGTTAGAGGCATAATTTCAGATGTGTCAGGGATAAGCACCCTGGTTGCCTGTACTGGTTCCAGAGGACTGATCACCCCTAAGCCTGGCTGGCCTGGGAGCTAGAAAGTACAGAAACGTAAAGGGCAATTCACATTAACACCTACTGAAAGAAAAAAGTTACTACAGGTGCGCTGATTTAATGCAAGTTTTGAAGCAGCTTTCAATAGCTTTAAGAATCAAATCAGAGACATCCAGCCTGCCTCCATATTAAAGGCTGCAAAGATTCAGTTCCAGAACACACACTGAGGAGGAAAAACAGCACAGTTACCAAACAAACTCTGTGTATGCATTTGCAGAATGAGTTGTAAGGAAGCTGAGGACAGTCTTCAGATCAAGCACCAACTATTGTAAGAAACACAGTATCAATATCTAACAGTGTGTCAGGTTCAAGGACTTGGTTATAACCTCACATGCAATTAACTCTGAGCATTTTAAGGAATTACTGCCCTTCGGTTTTTTCAGCAGTGGCCTGTGCTAGCTGGCACTTGAAAGGGACACGAGTTTTGTGGTCACCAGTTCCTGAATTTCACTTGACAGACAGGACCCCTTAGTTCTGCAGAGGTAACTGTTCAAATCCAACTGCACAACATACCACTAGTTTAAGTCATCCATGAATCCTTCCAAAAAGGCCATATTAAAGGTACAATACGCACACCTTATTTTCAGCTACTGTAAAATGTCTGAAGATAAAATGATTCACTGGGATTTCCTAATGAATTTTTCATTTTTAATCACAACTATTCAGGCACTGGTATGCATCAATAATAGAAAAATTAAAAGGTTAAAAATAGTGTACAGTTTAGCACAGAAGGCAACATTTGAATAGAAGCACATAATTTTAATTTGCTTTGAAGTTTAAAGCAACGCAAACAAAAAGTTAACTATACAAATACAGAGTAAATGCACATAGTTTACAGCCAACTACATGTATGCAAGAATAATAGCAAACCTCACATGAGTACTGAAGTATTCTCCATCTGTCATCTGTGAGTGTTTAGCTATGACTCTGAGGGCATAGTTATGTTCACATATGCAGGGTAGGCAGACTCTTAAATAGAAGAACTGAAAAAACTTACATAACTCAGTCTTAACAGACAAAGTTGAAAAAAGTAGTACATTTACCTAGGCACACTTCAGCATTCAGCTTGTTTTCCAAATTTGAAGAGTTTAAACAGGAAGCAACATTTATAAAGGCTCTTCACTCTTTTGTCTCTGGAAGCATTCTTTTACAATGCTACAGTCTGAGGAATGTTACAGATGTCATAAGAAAAACAGAATAGCAGAAACTGTCATTAACAAACAAACAATCCGCTGTCATTAACGTCTCAATCAGCAAGGGAAGATGCGGAGTGCGTTATGTAAACAGACATAGGGGCAGCGTTAATGGATGAGTGGACAGGCGATGTCTCAGTTACAATTACAACAACCAAAAAATGCCACAGCTCCCTGGTGCAAACCCACTTCCAAGCACGCAGGGCAGAAACTGGGCCAGGCACAGCGGATCTCCCCGTGCACAGGTGGCCTGCTCCCGCACAGCGCTGCAGGGCTAGGAGGGGCTCAGGGACGGCATCCCCGGGACCGGTTTTCCATGGATTTACCCGCCGTGACTCCCGCGGAGGGCGCGCCACCTGCCGGCCCCGCCGCGCACCAAGCCCGGCTCCGAGCACAGCCAGGGCAGTGAGCAATGAATTCATCCCCGGCAGTTCTTCACACAGCCTTTCCTCTAGCACAGACAGGGCTGACAAATACGCGACGTCCAAATACTAGTCAAGATGACCAAGCTACTGAAAGTTTAAATGCACTGCTTTCAGCTCTGTAGTTAAAGATATTACTGAATGAGGCATCCTGTTATTCCCTTTGAGTTTTTATAATAAATATCAAGAAAATGATATAAATAATTTAAAGATCTTTGGGAACTATATCAGAGGTAATTTTGCAGGTACTTGTAGTTTAAAAACAATGAAAAATCCCAAGAAATTTTGGGGTTATGTTTGGTTACGTAAAGGAAGCCAAAACTATCACCCCTGAAGTTTAAAACACAGCTGGAACACCCTTTAAAGAGGTGGAGTAATAAAGCTGTTTGTCTGCTTTTAGCTGTTATCTCCCATATTCAATAGTCCTTGTTAACATGTCCTACTTATCAACTCCAGGGGCTCTGCTCTCACCCAGAGAAGGCACACACAGTACCCAGGGAATTCCAGGGAATACCCAGGAATGGGAGACAAACACAGAACCAAGGGACAATGTATCCAAACAGAAGAGAGAAACTCTGATGAAGCCTAGGCTACTTCAAGTGTTCACTGTATTCATGAACTCCAAAGCTGAGTACGGTCTTTGCCAATTTAAGTTTTGGCTGTGACTGAGTAATGTGGATAACCTGAAGAGTGACCCACTTTCTGCATCACAAAAATTACAGTAAGTAACTATTCCTGCATTTATTTATCTGAACAAAAGCATCGCATCAAGGCTTAGGTCAGTCATAAATACCCCAGTCTTTTCCTAGAGAGACCACTAGAAAAAGCCCACTTTAAAACACATTTAAGCACTCCTTTCACTTCTTTGAGACAAACAAGTTCACCATGGTCACACCTCAGACCATGCTATGTCTTTAAAAAGGGAACGTTTTCCAAGCAGGGAAGTCAATACAGCACTGCAAGGTCGCTGTACCTACTATAGGTGGCTTTTAGAGGATGAGCACTTAATACAGAGAATTACATGAAATACTCAACTACTTTGACACTGTGTGGAGAACATGACAAGGGTCAAAATAAAGGAAAGCAAATGATAAAAACCCAGATTGATTGTTCTGCAAGCTTTGAGGTTTTACATAGAGCCTACAGAACCACTGCCACAGAGATGCTATGGATTTACAGCATAAACTCCTGCACAGCTTACACAGAACTCAAACCACATGCTTTGTTTAAAACCAAACTGCTGTTTCAAACACAGTTTGATTCCAGATAATCAGTAAGAGGAAGAAAAGTCATAAGCCCTAAGAAGGCCGCAAAGTGCATAAGAATTCATTAATAAAATAAAGCCATTGCACATGATGCACAGTTCAAGTGTACTGAAGTACCACACTGGAAGAGCTGAGAGCACAGTTCTGTCCATGCCAGTGTAGCAGCATTTATATGGAGAAAGCTATTGACCACAATTTGTAATGATCATCTTCCTCGTAAGGATAATGGATGCAGACTGAGAAGATATCTGTCCGGAAAGCTGTAAAACTTCCTGTAACATTAAACTGCTTGACACTCCAGTTGTGTGATTTTGGAAAACTCTGTAAATTATGACAGAATAAACCAGCTAAGCCTCATTGCTGAATGCAAGGCATTCTTTTGCAACTGGCTTACAGAACAAACCAAAGCCTGAGTAATCAGACAACGTGGAGGACGAGGTTATACTGTCAGCTGCAGCTCAGTACACAGGCTCAAGCTGACAGAAGTGATACAGCAATTATCAAGGGGAATGCTTTAATGAAAATCTCATTTACAATTTCTCCATCCTTATGCACAGAGCCTGTCTGCACTGACAAGATCTATCACAACTTCAATTGCTTCTGCTTTCTGGTCACCCTAGCCACAGTGATATGCATTTCCCCCCAGTATTCCCATATAAATACTGGTAATCCAAGGCAGGGTTTGCCAGACATTTAAGGGTAATACAACTTGTGCTTAGGCAGCATGAAACTGAGTGAATCCTGTCTTCACAAATGGGAGGCTGGACTAGTTGAGATGTCTCATCACATTACAAATCCTTAAAAAAGCTATAAAGTAGCATTCAGCAACTTCTTTAGCTGTGTGAGCGATCTAAACAGGTTGGCAAGGAAAACTGATGATATAGGACAATGTTTCATAGGCGTCTCTTACTTAAGAAAAGTTCAAGAAAAGAAAAAGGATGATGCAGCAGGACTAGAAGTCCACATACACCAACATTAACAGACTGATAACCTGAAGAGTTGAACAATCAGACCCTTTCTCACTAACCTACAACACTGCTCAAACATCAAGGAAAGAAAGAACAATCAAAACCAAACCAAAAAGCTACACCAGGTATCACCTTTTGTAGTGAAGAAATAACTGTTCTGGGTCCCTGCACCAAATTTTGTCTTGAGGTAGCAATATGGAAAACTTTACACACTGACTACTACCTCAGTCTCTTTATGAATCTTCAGAGGAACTAAATGGAAGTTTCAGGTATAGAAAGCTATAAAAGTACTGTCTTGCCCATTCTTCCAACAGATTACTGTGCAGTAAAACAACAAAAATGATGTAGTTGAGACCAATCACTAAGAGAAGTGAATAGGGCTGCCCAGGAACATATTTCATGTCCCCTCCCTCACCCATTGGGTTTCTGAAGATGACTCAATAGCTTTGTCTACATTAACAGATGAAAATAAAGGAATAATTCTGAATTAAGAGATGTATGAAGGCATTCCCTAAGGGGCAGTTCCCATTTGTCACATTGACATGAGACCACACAAAGGCAGCAAAATTATTCAGAGTTGCCCACAATCAACCTTCTGTTTCGTCCATAGCTGCTTGTTCCTGATACAACGTTCCTTTTGCCCACCACATTGGCATTGACATTCAGTGGTCCACTCCAGTCTTTCACTCTTCCACCTTCTTCCAGCAAGCCTTGTCACACTGCTATCCATCAAGTAAGTAGACTACAATTTCATAGGTGGACATCATGATAGCCGTGTTTGGAATCTGTCTGATCAGGTGTGTAGTTAAACCTCGGTACAGGGAGCCGTACCCTTCCTCTCGCACAAGCAAAGAGAGCGTCTGGAAGAAAGATCTGTATTTTGTTCCCTCTTCTCTTAATCTTGTTCTTACAACCTCTGTACAAAGAAAACCAGTGGAAAAAAAAAAAAGAAAAATGAGTGGTTACTTTCACCACTTTTCATTATTTTTCCCAGCAACCAATCAGGGATTTTTACACAAAAATCCCCCTCCCCAAGTTTTCAATCTCACCACCTCTCTTTTAAAGAGGGAGGAGCAAGATGAACAGAGTAGCAAACCAAGCATGTGTAAGAAGAGAAACAGTTACATTTTTGGCAGTATTAGATATTTGACTAAACAAAGCAAATTGATTTGTTTAGCTACAGTCCAGAAGAGGACTGTTGCTCAGGCTTATATTTTAGCTCAGAAGTTGACACTGGTTCAGTACTCAGTTCATTAACAATGCCTACACAACTGCTTTGCAGGAAGATCAAGTCCGACTGAAACACAAACTAGACAGCCTGTTTCCCTAGAAGGGGACAAGAACTTGCTGGCAAATTATGGAAAATTGCTGAGTATACAGAAAGATTCCAACTGAAAAATACCTCTTTGAGTACCTTGGGCCATACCCTGGCAAATGCCTTGGCAAAATAAACATTGCCTAAGAAAAGGCCATGCTGGATATTCACTGTAAAGCATTTCCATGTTGGAATACCATACTCATGTTGACCTGCTAAATCTGGTATTTAGCCAAGGAAATATTTCTTGGGCAAGTAAACCAAAGTTGGCTACAAATGTCACTGAGAAGACTCCCTTTGATGGATCTGACTCAGGGCCTCAGCTGCACATGTCCCACTTACCATGGGGATATGCTATTGATGTTGCACACGTTTTGGAAGTGGCAGCAGCCATCATCATTCGAACAAAGTCCGATGCTTCTTTTGCTGATTCATCCTCATTGTCCAAGGCAGAAGCAGTCTTATACTCCAGTAATTTTTTCTTAATGCTCTCATAAATGACAAAGTGAATAACAGTCTCAGAGATGCCTGCGTAGGATGCGGACATTCCCCGGTAAAAGCCTTTAAAACCATCCAAGCGATAAACTTTGCGGACACACTCAAAAGCGCTCATTCGCTTTTCTCCACGATTCCTAAAAAGGAGAAAACAAGTCCAATATCAACTGGTACAACCAGTGAGACTAGAAAATAATTAAACAGGTTTGGAGTGATGAGAAGACTTAGGAAATACCTAACACTGATGCTGAGGGGCTCCAAGTCAGATACAGCTAAGAACACACAGAACATGAAACCCTCAAAGGCCTTCAGCACTAAAAGCAGGTAAAGCAATACACAGAATCCAAGCCAAACTTCACACAGTGACTAAAGAAAAAGTTATCACATAGAAACATTGAGCAGCTCTAGGCCTCCCCAGTTCTCATGCAATAATAGACTAAACTGCTTGGAAACAGACTCCCAAATGGGCTATCCATGTCAGTGACTCATGAGAAAAATGACCATTTCCTTTTGCATAATGGATTTGCCCTAATTATTGCCTCAATAAAGAGCTCTACAGCATTGAGTGGCCAAGAGTTCAAACAGCAGCCCTCAGCATTACAGCTCTCAGCAAACAACTGGCACAGCAACCAAGGCAACACTGGGAGCTGTTATTTGATTGAACTAAGCCACTGCTAATGTCAAGGAAAATGTTCATTAGGCATACCTGTTTCAAGCAGTATTTGGCAAATAAAGCTCGATTCCCATTTTGAGCTTGCTCACTGAATTGAGTTGTGCATATTGAAGTAGTTAAAATACCGTACACAGTTATGCAAACCCACGACAACACTGCATGAGATGTGCTTCACTATAGCTGCAAGTGCAGGCACACGGATTGTGCCAGCAGAGGTCTGAGTGAGCAAGTCACAGAACAGCAGATAATCTTCTAAGGAGTTATGGTAACTTATATGGACACATATCATATGCCATCATATCAGTCTCTCCCTGCAGTTTTAAAGAGATGGGAATATAGAGGTCTGTCTTCTTTCCTATTTGCATAAAATTCTATTTTCATTACAAGTTTTATAATAAACAGTTTCTATAGTAAATTCTGTGCCAAGTCCAAACAACTTATTGACTATCCCACATTAGGCCAGTTCCTGTATTTCTACATGAAAGAAATAATCTTTCTTTCCATGAAAGAAGTCTTTCCATTTTTATAAGCTAGAACTTATTGTATGTAAACAAAAAAAAAAAAGCCACAACAAAAAAAAACCCTGAGAATGTCTAAGGCTTTTTTCTAAACATTTGCTGTAATACTTAATCCATATTTCAGGAATGTTTAGCTCAACAGTTAAAGAGAATGTATTAGTCAATGACAATGTAAGCATATCGGTAGAATATGATTTTAATGAGACTGTTAACCTTGTAATTCATCCCAAATTTGCTGGTCAGTCTACTACAGTGCCTCAAGCATGTCTCAGAAAGAATTAAAATAGAGAGAAATGACAGTATAACTCACAGAGAGACCAGCATCAACTTTCCAAATATGCAATGTTGAATGTTTAAGAACTCATTCTATTTTGGGATGCAGAACAGATTCACAACACTTGAATATTATCAGAGCAGTGAGGTTTCCCATTGTCACTTTACCTTGCATCAAGCTGTAATCGTGTCTTTACCAACCAAATGGGATTAGTTGTTGTGATCGCAGTAAAGCCTAAAAAATGTAAAAATAACAAAATTAGATGTGATAATATCACAAGAACAGCTGCATCTAAGTTCCAAATGCACACAGTAAGGTACAGTGGATGCAAAAACTCGGACTATACTGATTTTTCCAAAGTCCCCATTTTACTGACATTTTGTGAATCCATACAGCCAATAAACACTTAAGATTGTTTTCAAATTTTACATTAATATTCAGTAAGTTTGATTCTTAGCAAGAGATGCCCCACATAAAATAAGCCAAATCAAGTACAGTTCTCTGCCTAATACCAACCCTGTTTTGACACCATAGAACAGCAATGCCAGCTAAACAAGTATCAGCCAATTGGGCAAAAATGTCAATAAGAATGCTTTGCAGAGACAGCAATAGCAATTTGAGATGCTATAAAACATTGTCTCAATTTACTTTGTTACCTGAAATACAATCCGAGTTTAAAAGCATGCAGACTGAATAAATACTACTTTTGGTGCAGTTAAAAGGCATTTATTACTGTAAATTAAGAGACCTTTTAATACTGAACTATAAAGAGCAGTTAAATTTGAGTGCTAATCTTTTATTTAGTATTCAAAGCAGAGATTGTTGGCTGGCCTTGGAATACTTTTACAAGCATATGCGTGTTTAAATTGTTAAAGTAAATACTACAACTTCTAACTATTCAGACAGACAGCAACTACTCAGGCTTGCATAAGGGCCAAGGGTTAAAGCCTTGATTTTCAGTCCATTAAGGAAAACAGAAGAAAAAGAAAAAAGGAAACAAAAAAAGTAAAAAGAAAAAAAAAGAAGTAAGAATCACTCTTACTTCTGCACAACCGTGGAGAGAGAGAGAGAGAGAGAGAGAGAAAGCAGAGAGAAAGGCAGCTCTGAAAAAAAATTAAATTAAAAAAATCATCTTGAGCTGTAATACCACACATGCACCATCAATGAGGTGTCATGTCTGCAGGAGAGAATAGGAAAAGGGAGAAGCTGGAACATGGCCAGGCAAGAGATGATAAATTTAGACACTTGCTCTCTAGGTGACACACATGGCTGGTATATCACTACAACGACATGCTGCTCTCCTGCACAGGGACAGACTGGGGGTGTGGGGAAGGACAGAGTTACCTTGCTCAGTGCTTGGCTGGTACTTATCCAGCAACAGGCTATTGATAAGCTCGTTTATCAGATCAGTAACAGCTCACAGAAATAGATTTAGCAGAACTGGTTGCATATATGTTACTCCTGTTCAATCACAATCTAGGTTTACTTTGCACACAAAGGTCTGCAATACTCGGAAATGCCAGGGGATCTTAACTGTTCTAAGGTTTGATCTGTGCCCACCCCCAAAGCTTAAACAGGTGATTATGGTTTTCAGTTCAAGTTCTAAAAACAAAATTACCAGATTTGGCAGCTACTGAGTTTGAGCTGGTTTTCTATACCAAAAGAATAAAAACAGATTGGAGGTTTCTGTTCAATCTTCTGATTAAACAGATTTTTAAACTGACTCAAACTTTCTAATTAAGCAACTTCATGTGGTAGATAATAAAGGTTTGGAGCCGGCTTTCTTTTTTTCTCATTCTCATTTTTCCTGTATCTCAGTACTTATAGACCCTTCATATGATGGGGTGAAATCCTAACAAGCCAAGAGTTTTATATCTCTATTTCATGGAGGTAAGTAATAATGTAAAAGCTTAAAGCAGTGGGGAACTACTCTGCCATAACAAGGCATGGGATGTTTTTAAAACACCACATGTGCAAAACAGGCTCTGTAGCTCAAGTAGCCAGAGCCTGTCTGACTTGTCATTTAACATCACAGAAACTCCACGGATTCCAACAGCGCTTGAGCCCGAGTTCAACTACACTAAAAGGAAACTTCATTCTTGCATGTTTTTATTTCTTTATGCTGGCACCAATAAAGTTTTAATTGTCTTTGACTTCCAATCAGAATCTCTGTGGCATGAAGTGCACTAGGAAATGCACAGAACTGCAACAAAGGCTTTGAAACATAGTGGCGAAAAATTACTCACTTCCCCTACCAGCACACCTTCCAGGAAAGACTTCTCTAAAAATCAAGATCAGTTCTTAAGTCTCTCCTAGTTCTTAATTACAAGTGAACAAAGCCAAAAAGCCTTTTGCATTCCTATTTAAGATGCATGTCAAAATAAGGGTCTCTGCAAATCCTGTATCTGCAACAGGCAATGCACAGGTCCCGTCAGTGGCAGCGGCTGAGTGACAGCAGTGACTGTGTTCACCCATAGCAGCAGCCTGATGCTTCTAGGCTGGCTGGGAAGAGTATATTGAAAATTTCCAGTGAAAAGTGGTTGGCACAGGATGCAGCCCCTACTCTACTTAAAACTGCACTCTCGGGGTCACTGTAAGCATTATTTAAATACAGCACCTCCAACAGCAGGATCAGACACTCAGCGACATGGCCAATATTTTTCCCCAGGGATGTCATAAACCTAAATTGACAGTTCACAGTTGTCAAATCAAAGGGCCTTCAATAATTCAGGTTTCAAGATGAGATGACTACAGGTCAATTCTTACAGCTAATGCAGTAAATGCAGTTAGTGAAGAAGAAAAATGAATTAAGAGTTGAGTGATGCTAACACCAAGGAAAGCCCTCCAAACCATGAAACATACCATTTGGGATCCTTGAGAAGATAAACTTTGATTTTTAAGTACAGGGAATCTGTAGCAAAAATATTTGTTAAAACAGAGTTTGGGGGCTTTTGACAACTGCCATGAAGCTCCATCTGTTGTTTCCTTTTTTAGTTTTAAAAGCCTCTTTAAATGATCTTTATAATGCTTTACTACCCCTATCAATGTGTTGCACCCTCAAGAAAGATCCCAGATTCATGACAAGAACAGATAAATTTGGCAATACTACAAACTCCTGTAGTTTCATATGTTTTATTTTATTGTGTCCCAGTTTCAGAGAGAACTATCTCAATCTACTTTTTCAGCTATCCCAGCTACTGACAGGTAAGATCCCAGGTATTCCTATTATGCATCATATTTCAAAGGGTAGGGTTGGTGATTTTTAATCTATAAGCCAACGTAACTGATACAGACGCATGTGAACATGGAATGATGAATTAAAAACCCAAAGTAGTAAAACAAAAACAAACTGAAAGAGTAAACAGAAAGAGACAGAAGGGAGATTATATACACATATTAAAAAAGAAAAAGAAAAGAGGTCTTTGAAATAAATGTGACAACATAGAATATCAGCTGCAACATTTTAAAGGCAGCTCTGGAACACTGGGAAAAAAACCCCAAAATGCCTTGTTTAACCCAGTAGGGGCTTTCAATTAGCCAGAGCTAAGTACAGTAGCAGCTCTCAGTGAAAGGTATTTCCTACCTTTCCCTGAACTGCACAGAAAAAAAAATCACTCTAAACAGAGTTAATGAGAAGTGATGTCTTTGCACAATGCACATCATCTGAGTTCAAGCTAGAAGTGCCTTCCCCTTATGTTGTTTATTCAATAGATATCACAAACCCAATGTGTGGTTCTTACACTAGAGGCTGCAAGAGACGCTCAGTTCAGTACTCACGAGGTTTAAGTTAGTCCATATTGCTGCAGGAAGTGACCTGCGGAGGGGGAGCATGAGATGACACGATCTCACTCTTTTCACGGGAGAAATGTACAGTAAATGCCTAAAATAGACACAGGCTTTTCTGTATCATAACAACAAGCAGTGACCTCATCAGACACAAGTGTACAAATCGAATCCCAGAGGAAGGATTTGTCAATTAGTTATTGGGAGATCTAACTGTTTGCAGGTAAAAGTTTAGGAAAAAAGGAAAGAAAAATAATCAAAACAGGCCACAGATATTAAAATAGATGTGTAAAATGCATTGAGTACTGAAATTTCTGCTCATTTGCAGCAGTTTAATTTTACATCTCCAAATACTTACCTATATAGCAAATTTACAAGTGAACCCTCCTCCTTCCTCACTCCCTTGAAAATATTATTCACAGAAGCTAGCCTAGTCTTAGGACTGAAAAAGTGAAGATAGATGCCTTATGAAATCCAGCTTTCTGAGGTCAGTGAATTAAATATTTATTTTATTTGGTATGAATTAACTGTGTACATAGTACTAAAAACTTACAAAAATAATGTATCTCTACGTAATAAAGTAGTCCCAATTATTTTTAAATAAATACATTTTTAAAAATCTGCATTTGGGTTGGTTTGCCAGTGAAGTTCTAGAAAAAACAGCAACAGCACACAAGGCAAAGTAGTTTTGTAGCAGATTTGCAACCATGTTGTCTGATTGAGGCTGTGAATCATTAAAAAAGCAAACAAGAAAGCCATAAAGGAATCAAGTATATCATTCAGTTCTCTACAGCTTTTCTTCTCTGTGGTGAGAGAGGCTGAGTGCAATGAGAAGGTAGAGTTTATAGTGAATCTGAGAATTTAGCTTAACTTGGAAATGTCCAGAAATCAACTCTCTTCACACAAGCAAACACTCTCAGTCTTGTAGTAAGCTCAGATATAACCCCTGCCCTAGTTTGCAAACAGAGAACCATGATATGATGAGGAGTAAGCAAAAAGGATTGCTGAGTACTTCTTCATGTCAACACAGATATTTCAGGTATGAAGGGGACATGCTCTATATGCTGGAAACTAGCACAGCAAGAAGACAGCATTCATTTCTATTTGCATAAGGCATCAGTTACTAATATGCAGATAATTCATTCTCCTTGGGATAAAACAAACTTAGCAGAAGAATCTTAAAACCATAAATATGTATTCTGAGAAGGAAGAATCAGGCCTAAAACCAACCAACAAAAGAAAAAATGCTTAAAATACTATACCTCAGCTTTTCACTCCCAAAAACGCCACATGCATGAAACAATCCTTATTTAACAATGACATCAGTCTAGCCTGAGACATGTATTAGCACATGATACAAATAAACAGAATTTAAAGTTGACGAAAGTTCACTATTTGCAGTACTTTCATAGAACAATGTTAGAATTGGATTTTTTTAAAATGTATTTTTGCATCATTACTGTATTTTGCAACCTACAGGAAAAGCTTTGTACGCGCAAATCCCACTTCATGCTAATTAGGTATTAGACTTTATGAAACAGAAAGGTCATATCCAAAAAAACCCCCAACCCAGCAAAAAACCACCAACAAAACAACAACCCTCATTTAAGACTGAATTACTCAATTCCTTACTGAAACCAATGGCAGCTGAAAAAGAAAAACACCAATGCTGATTATTTTTTGCTAATTCTGAAGTATTTATCCACCTTGCCAATTTTGAAATCTTAGGTTCCAAAGCAAGTATTCCAATGATATTCTGTATTAACCTGTCAACCAAGTAAGAGCTCACATTTGATCTTGTCCCTGTTATTCTGCCATTTCTTTAAGGTGACTTGCATCATAGAGCAATACAAACCTTGCAGGTAAAACTGTTAATAGCTGGTTTAAGTGCATTTTCTGAAATATATTAGAATTACAAAACAAGGTTAGCACATTCCCAAGAAAGCACTGTTAATTTTAGCTGCAGAGTCCTTTTAATACATCAGAATAACTCCAGAACAGAGAACTGAAATGTTGTTTGTCAAAGAACCTAAGAATTTCTGTACTGTACAGTGCCAAGACCTATGGTGTGAGCCTGCACCAAGCATTCTGTTTCACTGACTGTGGTTTAGAAATACAACTGCAGAACCTGGGAAGTGTGAGAAAGTTAACAGCCCCAAGAGCTGTTCAATGTTAAAACTTGTACACGGAAGTTAAAAAAGGCAAACAGCATTTAAGGCTCAAATCCATTTCCCCAGTCTCCCACAGCTGTACATCCAAACGCACACCACCAACCTTCTGGAAGGGAAGCGGCTACAGAGCTCCACGACAAACTACAGCCCGAGGCTGCAAACACTCAGGAAAAGGCACTACAGCACATCTCCATAAACGTGCTTTTCACTACAGAATGAGGGCAGGAACTTCCAAACATGAGGAACACTCAGAACCTTCATTTGTCTGCAGCACTGCACGAGATGCACAAGTTGTCTTCAACTGAGACAGACTTGCTTATATTGCCCACACTTCCCCCTGCCCCCAAATTAAAGATATGTTTGATTCCTTTGACAAGGACCTGAAGACTCTTCATTTTTCTTGATGCAATTAACGATTAGGATGAACTCTTCATTAAATCCCCTTCCATCCCATTCCCCATGCTGTTCACCTACAAACAGAAACACACACTTCTAGATGATCAAAAAACCAAACCCTGCATCATCCTTGTCTGACTTGGGCAAAATAAAAGAGCTCTCCTTACACCTTAAAGGTTAAAAACTGCCACAACATTTTATGGGCCAGAGATGAACATCAGTGTCATTTAGGTATAAAGCTAATGTCACTTATATTTTATATGCTACATAAAATCTCTATGTATCAGATTATTAGCAAGCATTCAAAATAAAACTAATCCTATTCCTTATTCTGACATCACACCTTTGTGAGTCCATTCCAGATTGCAGGTACTCACATTCTATAGGCTGGCTGTAAAATTCAACAGGAATTAGAAACTTCAACAATTAAATCGTCAGAATTCATCTGTGAAGTGCCCATGGCCTATTAAAAAAACCCTGAAAATCTGTTTTTGTGCAGGAAAGGCACAGGCAACAATAGATAAAGTGTTGCCAGCCCAAGTTTTGATTTTCCCAGCACAAGTCCACGACCATAACTCAGCCCAGTTGCCTTTAACTTCCCCTCTTTAATGATCCCAAAGCACAGAATATACAAATCAAGCAACAAATATTGGTAGCTGCTAAAATACAAAGTTACATTGCAGATATAAAATAGGAATTATTTTTTCAGAGACGAAAATACATGAAAACTATGAAAAATCTTCTCTTCTCTGACTCTTTAATGGTAGAACAAACTTCTCAGACTGGTATTTGAACAAAGGAGGGGGGAGTGTTACGTATAATTTACACAAATAACTGCAGGCACATTTCTGAAAGACAAAAATAA
This sequence comes from Aleadryas rufinucha, assembly GCA_013397815.1. Taxonomy (NCBI): domain Eukaryota; kingdom Metazoa; phylum Chordata; class Aves; order Passeriformes; genus Aleadryas; species Aleadryas rufinucha. The sequence goes on from VZTH01010011.1 coordinate 1,077,041, forward strand.
GTCAAATATACGAAGCTGTAGCAGAAAGTGGTGGTAAAAAAACTGATTAAGAAGAATTAAACCAGAAGTCAGTGCAAACAATGTTTATAGCTTACAGAGCAACAAGTTTCTGTTTTGAAAGGTTACATTTTTCATTTCACAAACTTACAGCTGAAAAAGCAGGCATGCAGGTTTTCTAGAGAAGACTGCTCACACACACTTATTTATCACTCAGTGCAGTTTCATGCATATATTCTCCAGAGAGCCTGTTTAATGAGAGGCCAAGGCAGATAACCACTAAAAAGACATCATTCAATTACTGAACATGTTCTGTTTTGTTAGGGTTTTTTTTCCACATTTATCGTCACCTCTCATTTGCAGATATGACTGTAGGATGAAGCTAAAAAGTTACAGATCCTTACCTGCCACACCAGCTGAAATCATGTGTACCTGGGTAGAATCCGGATTGAAAATATTGTTCAACTTTTCCTTGCAGTTTGAGTAAGCAGCAAAATATATTGCCCTAAAATTAGAACAAAATCCAAGTTATGTTATGTTTTACATGTCAAAATCCTTAACGAGCAGAGCCATTAACTTCACTGACTGAAGATTATCTCAGGCTAAAACTTCCTTCCTCAGTAAAAAAATACTCAAGGATTAACTCTTGCAAAGTAGCGTGACTGTTCTAGGAATGGAAAAGAAAAAACTAAACATGACACTTGAACTCTTTTTCCCCACACAACGGTTCCAATTACCAATTAGTGAGGGGAAGGACAGATAGTTTGAAATATGGCAGTGATTTTTGTGACACTAGGAAGTTCAGCTAGGGAAGAAAAACACTGAAAAAGTTTCAGTATTCTTCAACATTAATAATAGAACAAATTTCTTCTAATGGACCTAAACTCATTCCAAGAGCAGGACAACTTGAAGAGAACTAGCAAGTATGTAGCTTCTTAAAAAAACCAAACAACATTCTTATTACCATAGCATTTAAGATTTAAATGTTGATAAATTGTGGTTATAAATATTTATACTTGAAATGCTAGAACAGCTGTGAAGCTGCCATTCACATTTTGTTTCCAGAGTTCTGTATTTATAATAGACACTGATTTTTGTCTCTGAATACACCATGAAAAATGTAAACTTGTGCTACACTCAAGTCTGTGAGCTGGTGTCAAAACTAAGCTAGACAAAGTCAGCATCCCAATTCAATATATTATGAAAAATGTTTGGTTTTGGTCATCAAAGCTAAAAAACTTAACTTACTTTAAGCACATCTAAACCTCACATTTCAGGTTGTAACTCAGTTGTTTTAAATCTACAGACACTTCTCTGTGTCAAGAGAAAAAATGAACATGCCATTTTTCCCGAGCAGAACATTAACCTCATTAGCTGTGCAAACATGTTTTTCTTTATTACAAGATAAAGTGCTTGCTTTATGGGTATAATTTCTAAAATGGAACCTGAACTCAGTTAAGTACACTGGATGTGTTATGAAACATGCTTCTCTACAGCTTATTTAAACAAAGAGCTGATGTTAAATCCACTTAGCTAATGCTTAATTGAAATGAAGTACTGGTTGAAGACAGAACCAGCCAGAGGGAAATAAAGATGTGCTTATAAATAAAGTTTACACACTATACCAAGCTGACATTTTTGGTATGGTGGATGGGAGGCAACAAGCTAAGTATTTCACCTGGGGGAAGAACCAAAGGGAAACAGAAGGTTTAACATAGAATTAACTGAAAAGATACATTATTTTTTTTTTTCAATTGAGGATATTCTTCATGGAGGACAGTCACTTATGCAATGGATCCCATTCCTTGCTAAAAATTGCTATTTAAGTGATATCAATATTGAAGATTTGATAGAACAGACTGGTCTACTGTACAAAAGTACAGGGTCTCCAGACTAGGAAGTGCTGACATCCCATAAGTGTCAAGAACAAAAATGCTACTGGGTTTACTTCAGCTTTTCCAAAGAGCGGTGCTAAGTAAGTGATCAGAAAATACCTGAGATACTCCCAAATCCTTAAAAAAATTGCTAAAATAAAGATAATCTAATTCCTTCATTATGTTTTTCTCCTATTTATGCAGAGGATGTAAAGAACATTACCTCATCAGATCTAAAGTTCAGTTTAGTAATAATTTTTCAGAAACATCCAAATACCTCAAACCAGAAAAGTTAAGATACTCTCCAACTGAGTGTGCAGGAGATAGGAATCTTTTCTCTTCAAACAAAACAAAAGCAGGGCACTAAGTCAAGGAAAGAATAAAACCTTTGTGGAATATATTCCCTCTGCATAAAGGCTCTTCTCTTAAACAGAGAAGAAGAAATATGAGCCAGGAAACAACTTCAGGTATCCTCATCCAGGCCTAAGGAATTGCATTACTTTTACACAGCTTTGTTTCTATACTCTTCCTATGTATTCTCCTATATTTGGACTGAACTTCAGCTAACGGTTCTATGGAAGGATAAATTCAAACTCTGGCATAATCTGCTCCTCTCTCTGCCTGCCAGCACCAGCTGAGGAGCTGAAGTATTTGTGCTGATGCAGAGCAACAGACAACAGCACCACCACTGCCAACTAGATCAGACTTACGTCCTCGGCCCTGCACTGCCCCAGTACCCTTTGGAGCCCAGCCCACTGCTGGATCTGCTTTCTCAGGGACAGCTGGTGAGTCTCTCATCCTACCCAGTGTCTCACCCTTTCTGAAGTTTCAGAACAAGGCTTCTTCCTCCTCCTGCAGGGGAGCACCAGGCTGTGCTTCACCAGAACTCAAGAAGGAAGACCCAGTGTTTTGAGGATACAGTCACATCATTGCTTCCTGAAGATGATGGATTAACTGAAAGCTAAGTCTACCTTGTATTTTCCAAGATCCAAACTTGTAGTTTACATGTGCAATTCCTTAAGAACTTTTCTTTTTAACTGGACAGAACTCTGCACAAGGGATAGTACACAACAGTAAATACTACTACAGTAGCACATAGGGTAAGAAATGCTGAGACAGCTCAGGTCTCGAGTACATAAATGGCTCAATTCCTCAGGCAAAAAATTACCCCAGGAACCAAAGGTTACTTGCTGCTAATTAAGTATTTACAACTGCAGATGCAAGACTTCTTTCAAATAAACCTTAAATCCCTTAATGTACTTCATTTATTGTGCATTATCTGTACTTACCTGGAAGGCGCAACACCAACTAAATTAGGACCCAGCCCTCTGAACAGAGAACGAGGGCCTTCATTTTGCAAGATCATCCTAGAAAACAAAAAGACAATACTGTAACATTCACAGCAAAATTAAGGAATGCACTAACCACCAAAACTATATAATGTGAAAAACTTTCATAGCAACTGACAATAACACAGTGCTGACCACAAAAAAAAATTAGCCATTTCCTAGAATCAGCATAAAAAAATTACATTATTGCTCAACATACCATGAAAACCATAAACTAAATGCAGAAGTAAGACTTAAGATCTCAATACAGATTTAACTTGTATATAGGAACACATACATTCATGGAATTGTCTGTTAGGAAGTTAAAGAAAGCCTCCTTGAATCAGGGATAAAATACAAAGCATGGAAATGTTCCCATTCATGCAGGTTGTAGTTTGTTCAGGAGACAAAAATACACTATTCTATGCTACATTCCTTTCATCACCCTTCAGCTCCCAACGTTTGTGAACTTTTTTGAGTGGGAGGGCCAGGGAACAAAGGGCAAGAGAGAAGGAGAGGGGAGAGACTTCAGAAGTTCAGTTTCACTGAGTCATTGCTATCCAAGAGCTACTCTGGAAGAAGTTGCTCTGCTGCTTATGACACCCAGCCAGGGACACCTTTGGCAATTTATTATCTCTTCTCAAAAAGAGAGAGACCTCAACATGGCTTTGCATGTGCTACTCCAGAATGATTCCACAAGGTTCCCAACAGGACACCAAGTTCCATGGCAGAAGTTTGTATCTGTAAGGCTGCTTTCCTCCATGTTCTGCTTTTCTCATACCCATAAATTAGTGGAATCCACTAAGCATTCAACTAGAAGCCCATTCTTAGCTTTTTCTTTAAGGCATGGTGATTATTTTGACTATAGCAAAAGGAAGTTGAAAACTTCAGTGTGAGAAGCGGCCCTTCCTGGAGGCAGGGATTCCCCCCTATCAGTTCTGAACTGCTGCCTGTGTGCTCCTACCCAAGCACTGCTGCTGGGCTGTGGCGTTTTGCTTTCTGACTTGTTCCAGAGAAGACAATCCTTACCTGTCCACACAAGGTAAGTAGCTGAGACAGGAGTGTAACCCATGCAGAGTCACAGCCACAGTACAGTCCTCACATCTCCTGTACCATGTCTACTATAAACACAGCTCAGGAAAGACGGCTTGGGTGGCAGCAGGGTGTAACCTTCCCCATTTGTGGAATTTACAGAGAAGCAGGGATACAAGCAGCGACTTGAGACCTCAAATAAGGCATTATTAGTCCTTTAGTTTTGCAATATGGATCCCATGTCATTGTGGATTTTAGGAAGAGTTGAAGACCATTATGCAGCAAGGTACCCTGGCACAGTAAGAGACTACACACTAATATTCAGTTTTAGTGAAATCAATCTGCCCCACAATCTAGATGCTAATCACACTGGTATTTTACAAAGTATGGTAGGACATGGGAGGAGAAACAAGGACTACCTGCATCCCATTACTGCAAATTGCTCTAGCAATTACTTTAGAACCAGATTTAAAGTTAAGAATTAACTACCTTCCCAGATGCTGCAAAACAGAACCCTGTGCTTATTGATTTAGAATCATTGGCCAATGCACACAAATAGTTCTCCTGCATATTTCTTCTTCAAAGAGCCATGTAGGTTAATGACAAGTCAATTACTCAATAAAGCAAACTATCCTTGTATAAATGGCCATTTTGTTTGGAATTTACTATCAGAACAAACAAGTGAAAGCAATCTATAGCACTGAAGGAGATTCTAAGTCTATTCTGACTTCCAGTAGCTGATTCACCATTGCTCTACTGCTAAATCAAACTGAAAGTTTACCTTTCCTTTCACTAAGCAAAAATAAAACAGCAGATCTGCAGTGACCACTGCTATTTAGGAATACTGACATATAATGTGTCCAGCAACATTCCAGCTCCGTGTCCATAACAATTAGCTATCATTTCACTATGTGGGCAGCATTGCTCCACAGCAGTAATTGGAATATTGAACACATACTCAAAGACACCTTGGAAATACAAATAACCTTTTTGTCATCCTGAAAGCATTTTTATGCCTTGCAATGCTGAACCCAATTAACATGATCTGTGTTCACTTAAACCACTACCACCACATCATGTGTTACATATGTATATATGCACATATAGCTATACATGTATTCAAAGCAGCAGCAATCTCAGTGTCTTAGAAACTTAGGAATGAAGTGTACCAGGTCTATTTGCTTCTTTTGGATCTACAGCCCCAGAATCTTACAGAGCAGCGAAGAGCTAAAGAGAGGTTGCAACAGATGGGATTATAATGGAGGTAGTTACTGATGCTCTTTTCCATTCACAGACACCAGCTGGAGGAGTGCCAGAGGCTGCACTGAAAATAAGACAGACTTTTGCATTAAAGAGCAGATCCCAGAGCCTGCACTTGCTTATTGAAAGCAGTTAAGGGCAAATCCATGGTTGGAAGAGCAGGACAAGTGCCCCATATGGCCTCAACTGACCTTCTTATGTCACATGGAGAGCCTGCACTGGGAGGCTGGTGAGATTTCCATTAGCAAGACCTCAGGTTTCAATTGTGCAAGATGAATGAAGAGAATACACAACATGACATGCAACACATATCTATGAATAAAAGAATGTGCTTTTATTGCCAGTCAATAGAGTCACCTGTTCTTCTGAGTTTGTCTCCTGACGGAGATGCCTTTGAAGTCACCTCCACTGATGCTTAAGATGCAGAAGTGATTCTACAGCAGTCAGTTCACTGAAATTCTGACATAATTTGCCTGATTCACTCTGCTTTTAGACTGAGTAATGTGAGCCTTGGAGCACTGCACTGAATTTGCTATGACACAACCAAACTCTGACAACTATGAGTCAAAAAATATCAAGTGACAGTAAGGGCATGACAGTGACAAAGGAATCCAGTTTTATTTCCCCACTAAACAGCCCTAGTATCTTAACCAAGACTAATTATGTCCTGCACCTACGTATTTTTATTGTCACAGTCCATTGCCATGTAACTTGGGATTTTTTCATATTTATTGTATTTAAAGAACTTGAAACCTAGAATTTGACAAGACTCAACCAACTTTCTAATGCAAGAAGCAGTAGCAGATCCTTCCTGGAGGAAATTTCCCCTCATCCCCAAATACCGAAGGTACCTCCCCTTCTCTTAACTGGTGAGCCTGACTCCCCCAGGGTGAAGTGAACCCTTCCTGTGGGCAGTACAAGCAGTTTAACTGCGGCCTTAAACTTTCCTGCTTTCTCCTGAACTACACAAGCACTGCCAGCAAGGAGAGGAAAGGCAGCCCCCATTCAGTGAGGCACTACACAAACAAGACATCCCAGATGATTGCAAAAGCTGACCGTAGCTATTTCTTACTAGCTCTAAAAGAGTGCTACTAACCACACATCCACCAGAATACATTCAAAGGCATAAACTGTGTGGGTGGTGAAAGCTGAAAGAGACTAAAAAGCTGAGTTAATTTTAATTGCCTCCATATTCAGTAATTTCTATGATTTGCACACAGAACAGTTTAAAAAAGTCTTATACTAACACTTTTTCAGAATGAACATGAGGGTTTGGCACTTAAATGTTACAGTGTTGCCAGTGAATTCTGAGCATGCAGTTAGGACCTGTGAGTTGCACAAGGTAAATCTGCTCTGGGTACTTCAAGACAAAAGCTCAAGCATGAATGACATTTGAAATACTGGAAACACAGTTAAAAGGTAAAATATGGGAAGTCATCTCCTGGTAATATCACGACAAACAGAGTCTGAGTCTTTCACACAGATTTGTCCAGCACACCTGTCCTCCTCCCTCCCCAAAATGAACCCAAACCTTGGTGCCAGGTACACTCACTTCAGACAATGGAGAGGTCCAGGAGAAACTCTGGTTACTCGGTTGACGGTAGCACCATTCACAGTGTTGAGATGAACTTCAGAGATGTACAGAGTCACAGAGGAGGACTGCAGTCGTGTTTTTACAACTTCCAGTGGACATGTCAGAATTGCACCAACAGTACCTCCACATCTGCAAAGGTAAATAGGATCGCCACATTTTTAACTGCAAAGTTAAACTTGACATAGAACTGACATTATACTGAACACAGTCACACTGCAAAAGGTGAAGAACCAATGGGAACGTGTGTGACAATGACAGTTACTTGCCCTTGAAGGCAAGCAAACTGTTAAGTCAGTTTGTAAACCCCACAACTTCAAGTGAAAATTTAAACAGACAAAAAGTAGCCCAAGTGCACAGTCTTCAGTACATGCTGTTCAAATCAGTTCTAGAAAGTAGTTCAGTAGCTTAAATGTTTAACTTCTTACGGTAAATTTTAACTTTTTTTTTTTAATGGGTAGTGTGCTCCTGACCACAAACAAGGTGCCAAAAATCCTTAAGGGCAGAAAAGGTTTATGCACTATGCATACAGGGCTACATGGAAAACCTGGTAAAATCTGTGTTGTGGCAATTTAATACCATCTTCAAAACCCCGACTGTAATTTGGTCCTTGCACCATGAAAGCAGTGGCTGTCCAAGTGCTTCCTGAGCTCTGCCCATTTCAGCAAGGCAGACCAGGTACTGCAGAGCAGAACCTGCAAGGCCAGAAGAGCTCACGTGGCTGACCAGGCGAAGACTGGCAGGGTTTGCTTCAGTCTGCCTCTCGTTCCTGAGAGCGAGCCAAGGCAAGCCGTGCATGACTTGTGCTGACAGAGCAGTTCTGCTCAAGCTCAGCACAGCCAGGAACACACTGCCCTGCACAGCTCTGCTCAGAGCCTTCCTGGGCTTCCTCAGAACTCAGTTATTAGTATCTACATTCCTAGCTGTGCAACTACAGCCTCAGAGGGAAAAATAGCAAATCCACAAATTCTGAGTTCCAAGACAGTCTCTTGAATGTTTTCAGAGATCAGTATTCTTAACATCGCTGAACACCCTTCTTAAAACTATGGCCAGGACACTATCTATCTGTCTATCGCCTTTAAAAAACAAGCAAACTAAAAATCCAACCCAAGGAAGCAAACCTAGATTTCAATTCAGATATTAATGCTAACTACAGCTCAGTTTGAAATCCACTAACACATAAATACAATTTGTACTAAATTCAAAGGGCCAAGCATTTGCTTCCCCTAATAAATATATATAACATATATATAAGAAGTGCTTGATTCTGACAAGATGGTTATCAGCTATTTTTTTTTCCTAACACAAGAAGCTCAAACACCTCCAAGCCCTTTAATAAGCTGTAAGCCTGTTCATGTCTTTTTAAAGTTTTCCAAAAAGCAAAGGAGAGTTCAGCCCAAATTAGGAGTAACAGCTAAGACTCAAGATCGCCTATAAATTTTCATAGGAGGGTAGTCTGATGACTCTCTTCTACCACAGAGAATACCAAAAATACAGCACTGCACCCTACAAACCCAGTCTGTTTATATGAAGTGAACTGAGAGTAGAGCTGCCAAGTAGAAGTTTGATGATGTTCACTTAACACTCCATTTAAACCCAGTGACCTAGAGGTATCCTATTACTAAGCCTAAAGGCATCTTGCCCATCCCTAACTCCAACATTAGACTGAAGTCTATTCTCTTCCAAGGTTTAATTTTTGGGACTTTCCGAGGTTTAATTTTTAATTTCCAAGGAGAAAGATATTGAGTTTCTTTGCCAGTCTGGAAAAAAGTGTTATCACAGGAAGATGAAAGACAGTCCTTCAGTGTGTGCTGCACACATGCAGTTACAGCCTGACAGACCTTAGAGCAGCCTGCTTGGAATGAACAATTCACTTGTTTCTAACGGTAAGCTACAAATAAACTTATTTCAAAATTAGAGTTGCAGAAAGACAGGGCAGATGTGCTAGTATTTATTTTAGACAGGGTTGGAAGTAGTAGGAGCCTGTAATATGTTAAGGCTCACAACATGAACAGCACATGAGAAGCACAGGTAGATCAGCTCCCAAAACAATTTGACATGAAGCTACTGAAGCTCTAAAGCTCTGAGACAGACAAAGTTGTCTGTGTTTCCTGCAGTTCAAAACAGACCCCACTCCATGGTAACATGCCTGTGCAGGCAATGTAGGAAGTTGGCTTTAGAGTTTATTTCCTTTCTTGCAATCCCTCCATTTCTGTGCCCCTTGAGCTTGCTCTCTTGAAAACACTCCTGTGTTTGATTTTGGACAGGTTACACAAGAACTTGTTTTCAAGCAACAGTAATCACAAGAGAAAGGACAAGGTATGATTTATATTAATGAGATAAATGCTATGAAGTGGGGAAGAAGCGAGGACAAAAAAACTTGACCTGCATTCTTGAACAAGACTTGGAGTTTGGAGCCCTTAATGCACCCTCTGGCTACATCAGAGCAGAAAAATTTTCTAGAGTTGAAGATTAACGCTGACCTGGAGCTCATGCCCTGCATGCTCCCCTGCACCACACCCAAATCACAAGAGATGCCTGACTGCAGCACTTCTGCCAGACATCCACTGTGGATGGGTCACACATCCCTCACTCAGCAATGGATTACTGGGGAAGAGGGCTGATACAAAGAGCAAGCACAGAGCAGCTGTGTAAGTTTGGCTACAGCAGGCACTGGTCAGTGACAGCCAGCAGATATAACAGCAGCCAGCACTATGATCACCTGCATCATAAGGAAGCAGCAGATCACCCACCTCTTTTTAAGAGCCTCTTCCTGCACCACCTTCTGCCATACAAGTAATTTCAAATATCAGCACCCTTGGCAGTTTGCTGCTCTTGTGTTTATTTGGTTAGGCCTTTCTTAAACAATTTAGGATGTCTTGACTAATCCCAAGAATATTTTTAATGTTTTCCACTAACTATTGATAGTTTGAATTAAACTTCTTCTCTGTCCCCCATCTTCAAGATCTCAAATTGCTAGTTAAAATTGCTGAAGAAAGCTGAGAAGTTTCACAGTGCTATGTGGTTCTGTAATGCAAGTCTTGGCAAAATTCCCAATTTCTACTTCTGTCAAAGTAACACATCACTTTCCCAGCCCTCAAAAAGCCCCATATAATAGACACAACATCTGAAACTGAAGGAGTGAAAATGTCTTGACATGTTGAGGAACCAGAACTTTCTCAATGGCCACAAGATCCACTGAGTTTGAATTAAACTACTAAATAAAGGCATAATCCAGTAACTACCCTGACTTGTCTACTTCACTTGACCTTTAAGATAAACACCACAAGGCCTGACAAAAATCTGTTTATGAAAAACTGTCAGTAAACAGAGCTTGTGGGTAAACAAACAAGAGAAACAATTCAAGAATATGCACTTTGTACAAATAAGCAACTTCTAAGAAGCACAGCAGCTGCTCTGTCACCAGCATCAATGACAGTGTATTTTACTTAGAAATGTATTTCCAGCCTTGCTTATTTAACACACTACTGGGAATACCATCAGAGACAGCTATGATTTTGTGCTCAAGTCCTGGCAAGCCATTAACAGCCAGCCACCAGCTCCAGCCTACAACAAGTGCTCTATAAATTGCCAGCAGACGGCTGCCACCTTTCCTGCTCCCCTCCCCACGGACTCAAATTACAGGGAGTATTTTTAGTTTGGGGTTTAACACAAATTAGGAACTAGAACAGTTCAGAGAAAAAAAAAATTAACAGTTTGAAGAATATTAGATTTCTTCTCCTTGATAATGCAGGTGGGATTTTGTAAACTACTCCAGAAATTTCTACTACCTAAAACCACTTTGGGCTTGAGTCTCTCCAGTCATGCATGCACCAGGCCCCAACAAATGTGACTTGTGGGAACACTTACTAATGTGTAACTTCTTCTGCAGGATTAGATGAATTTCACCTGGTAGAGTAAGTAGGTGAGCAAATACACTCCTGCTGACACAGCGTAAACGGGAAGTGAAGAATGGCAAAACCTGAGACACTCCTGTGTCTAAATGCTTACTGCAATTTCCAGTGAATGCTGTTCAGAAGACCACTTGCTCATCTTACCTACCCTAAATGTGACATGTGCCTCTCATCAGCGTTTACTACAAGCCTTTTTCAGCTTTACCAAGTGAGCATAAAAACAGCTTGCAAAGCTAACTTTCATCAGAAACACCTGATCATAAAAGGCTATGAGAATCCACCTGTAGGGCCCAAGTAATTTGAAGGGCAGAAAAGCAGAGACCAGCAGGTAAATCCACAGAAATAAACACTCTGGTTAAAAAAGGAAGACTAAAATCCCACTACTATTAACACAGACAAATTAGAGAATTAAAATTTCAACTTGAGCCCTCTTGTACAGTTTAAGAGATGTCATACTCAGTGAAAGAAGATACATGGTCATCACAAGATGTAGTTATCATCTGCAGGATCATGATAGACCTAAAGGAAAAACAATAAAACTAAGAACAAAGATGTCTACTTGACATTTCTTGTATTGAAGAATCTAGGAAGATGGCAATGTTCTCCTAAACTAACAAGGACATTTCTTCTCCAAAAGCATCCATAAAAAAAAAAACAAACCCACACACAAAAGAAACCCCAACCACCCACAACATGTTTAATTTGATCCCATGTGTCGAGTTAGAAGACCATCACCTCACTGGTTTAACAGAAACAAACCTGCAACTATTGGGCTTTAAAGTCTGCTAACAGTTCAACAGATACAACTCCGACAACCGTTGCTCTCAGACAGACCTGCATTATTTGTGTGACACTCCAATGAAAGAAATAGGCACATGCATCAAAAATCTAAACCTGTTCAGCATTCACATCCCAGGTTTTCCTTCCAGACATGGCTACACAAGAAAGTTTTCTCTTATTATTGCAAGGTGAAGGTATCTGCTATGGAGTCACTGCCCTTAGTCCAGAGCAGGTGAGTATTTTCTACTGGTACCTTTCAGCCCTGCAGGTACCAACAGAGACAGCTCCAGCACAGATGAAGGTCTCAAATTCAGCCACTGGACTGTCCAGACATGCTCTAAAGCAGACTAATATTCCAAATGCCAGTGTCGGCTGACTCAGAACTGAAACTGCACATTTTTTTAGTTCCTTGAGATAATGATGCATTTTATGAAAACAAAAGCCATGTCTGCCTAGTGCTAGTTTCAGATTCACCTTTCACAGCATTTGTAACCACAGCCTCAAAGACTTAAAGATAACCCTTGACCCTGTTATCTTGGGTCTACATTCATTCATGTATTTTACCAGCTACTTATCTTTCTTGTATGAAAATGCAAGTTCCATGCAAACACTGGCTGTCAGAAGACACAGCAAGAAAACTGAGCTCAAAATTCTGTTAAAAAAAAAAAGTATCCAAGCAACTTGCAATCAGAACACCTTTCTATCTCTTCATCTCTTACTGCAAATTCAGGTCCTGAGTCTATCAGCAGTTTCATGGAGCTGTCTTAAAATCAGAGTAACTTTCACATCAACAGAGTTGCAGCTTTGGATATTAAATTTACAGTATCAGTTTTTAAAGAGTTCAGAAAGGCTTTAGCAAGTACAGCTTTTGGAAACAGCATTCATTAATCCTGAATTGTCAGGGTTTTCTTGTTATTATACTGTTCAACTTGAGTACCAGCAGCCAAAAGCCCTTACCCATCTTACTCATCAGTTACGTTTCTTTGCTGAAACTTAGAAAGTGTAAACTAAGCTCACATCCTTAAACTACAAACATTAATCAAACTTGCTATTTCTCATGAACAGTGTAAAAGTAAAATCCCCCTGGATGTGCTGCCACATAGAAACTTACAAGTGAAAACAGGAAAAACACCACCAGGGGACCAAGCATCACTGGGTTCCATTACCCAAAACAAACAACATGAACAGTGTAGTTTCTATTAGGAGCCAGGGTAAATCAATATTAACAATAACATTTGCATTAAGTAAAAAAAGCTCAAAGCATCTAGAAAGAAATATGAGAAAAATACCAGTGGCACAGTTTCTCAAGTACTGACAGCAATTTTCATGCAATTTAGTAACCCCATGGAGCAAACCTCAAGCTTTAAACAAACACTGACTTGTTTCACACAGACATGTATCTGAATACAAAAATAACCTCAAGTTTGGACAGAAAGGCACTAACCTCCTTCTCACTTGGTTCTGAAACACATCCAGGGTTATGTCAGGAATGTATTTTAGGGCAGAGGAGCTGAGTGCTTGGTAACTCAGTTATGACTCAAGCAGCTGTTTTCTGAAAGGGCATAAAAAAGCCCCCATCATCACAATACCTGCTACACATTATTAACTATCTTCTGAAATCAGAAAAAGTCCTAAGCCAACTCTCTCCTTTCGCTGAGGAAACAACACTCAAGCAAGTTCATTGCTCTGATGGAAGTCTGTATGATACAGAATTACTGTCATAAACTTTCTGGAAATGAAGAATAAATCATGAAAACCTGAACACTACTTTTGTAGCCAACACCTGAATTTTCACTGTATGGCTGCAAGCCAGAACATCCAAAACATATTAATCTTTCCTAAAAAGCAAAGCATTAAGGTTTTCTGCTACTTTTTTTTAAATGAGTTTAGCAACTAGAAAAGCAACTGCAACTTACTACTTGAACTAAAAATTTTAATCTACATCCTATATATCAATCACAACTTTTTAATTTAAGAATGGAGAGCGTTCAACTGCATCCCTGCTTTAGAATAAAAGCACCTGAGTTTATACTACCAACATAATGTCTACAGTGACAACAGTTGCTATTTGACTATGTGGTGGAAAAAGAGAAGATATACAAAAAACCCCATACAGCCAAGGCAGCTACAGAGAAATCCCAGGATGGCCCCACTTATGTTACTAAACCAGCAATGTCATCTGTTAAAGTTCCATTACAGAGAGCAGGAACTGAAGAACAAACTTGAACATCTAAAAAAAAAAAAAAA
>VZTH01010011.1:1093383-1140410 GCA_013397815.1 Aleadryas rufinucha
GCTGCCTTATAATATCGGGCGAGTGGGGATGACCTAGCCCGCTGTGAGGCGGCGGTGCTGCAGGGCTGGGCCCGGTTGTGGCGGGCCCTGTCCCGTCCCTGATAGTCCCGAACTGTCTGGACACAGAGCTGTTCCCTGTGCTCTGGGGTGACCCTGCCTGAGCACGGAGGTGAGACCAGGTGCCTCACTGTGGTCCCTTCCAACCTGACCCCTTCTGTTACTCCCGCAGCCGCTGAGACTGGGAACGTCACAACCATCAAGTGCAGAAAATGTGGGGAAAAGTGTATGAAAAACAGCCCCAGTGCCGTCAGCACCCCCAAACAGCAGCATTAGTAAGGTNGCCGCGCGCCCGGGGGGGGAGAGCGGGCGCGCCCGGGAGCCGTTCCCGGGCCTTCACCTACCCGCCGGCAAAGAGATGCACCAGGGTGTCTCTTTGGCTCATCCTCGTCGCCTGCACCCGGGCGGGAGGAAGGAGGTGCCAGGCGCTTCCGCCCCACGCTCACAGCGCCGCTCGTGGCACGGCTCAGCATAAATACGGCAGGGCCGGCTCCGCCTCCCGCTGCCGGCGGAGCTCCGCGGGCACACGGGCCGCGGCTTCCTGTGAAGGAACGGGGGCCGGGCCGGGCCCCGCCTCCCGGTGCGGGCGGGGCTCCGCAGGCACACGGACCGCGGCTTCCNCGTCCCTGATAGTCCCGAACTGTCTGGACACAGAGCTGTTCCCTGTGCTCTGGGGTGACCCTGCCTGAGCACGGAGGTGAGACCAGATGCCTCACTGTGGTCCCTTCCAACCTGACCCCTTCTGTTACTCCCGCAGCCGCTGAGACTGGGAACGTCACAACCATCAAGTGCAGAAAATGTGGGGAAAAGTGTATGAAAAACAGCCCCAGTGCCGTCAGCACCCCCAAACAGCAGCATTAGTAAGGTGTGTGGTGGCCTTAGTTTTTGTTTCTTCTTATTCTTGAATTCTGGGTCATCCCCTCAGCTCCTGAAGCAATGCATCTCCCAAACACGGCTCCTTGGGTGTTTCTGAAGGGAGTGTCGTGGCTCACTGAGAGCCTTTCATACTGGTTTTCCTTCAAAACATATGGATAAGGGAAAATAAATAAGGCTAAACAGGAAAACACTTAACATCATGTGTGAAATTGTCATCAGAGTTAGTGTGTTGAAAATCCAAGTACCTAAAGGCAAATACATGACTTGCTAAAATCTTCATGAATATCCACAACAAGCCCTCCCACAAAAATATAAGCAGATATTTCATAACAGCAGAACAGTTTTTAGTAAAATAGGAATGCATTTTCAAAGCTATTTCTTAAATGAGAAATGCTCCTCTGAGCAAGTGAGCTCCTGTGGAAGACAAATTGGAAATGTAATGTGAGATTTTTTGAAACTGTGGTGGGAGTTCAGGAGGAGGTTGGGTGGGAGAAGGCTTGGACAAGTGTGAGATGTGGAGATGATGGGGAAGAAAGTTGTTATATTGAACTGAGACAAGTAAAACTAGGACAATGATTTTGCAGCTGGGATTCTGCATTGCCACTTGACACAGCATGTAGCTGAAACTAGCGAATGGATGAGGAATAATTGTTACAAAGTGGAAAAACATGCAAGACTTTCACAAGCCTGTAATGTATGTGTATGAGATATATTAAATTTAATATTCACAAGTGAGAAAGCATCATATGCTGCTTGGCACAAGATTTCACACGGAAAAGAGTAAATATATTCAGATTAATTAAAACAGATATATTATTTTGAAAGTATTGGAAAGCTCCAACAGTGATTTTATTAAATCCTACACGAAAGATGATCATATGCCAAATACTTTGTGTGAGGTCATGGGTCCAATTTTTTTTCAAATTCTTTCAGTAGCTTAAAAGTGAACAGAAGATGGGTTTTCTGCAGGCCATGTGATTCCATCCAGTGAGCACATGTCCCAGTAAACTCAAAAGAAGATTCAATCCCAGACACAGGCTCTGCTTTATTCTGTCTCTGTATAGCTGAACTTCTAATCTGGGAACTTTTAACTTCATCTGGCATGCATGGCTTCCACTGTGAAAAATTAAAAAATGTAATGTGCTTATTTTCATGAATACTTATTGAATAGCTAGAATGAGTTGCGCTACTGAAACATTTTGTTTACATAACTTTGTAATTTTTTTAGATACATCTTTTTATAGAAAATTTAGATATTCCATTGAAATGTTTAAAGGGCCTGAACTGAATTATTTTCAATTTTTATTAGGAGTCTGAAGCACTTTGATTGAAAATAATTTTGCAGTATTTCTTGAGAACTGATTTTAATACCACTTCTATTCTCCTTCCTAGGCTGGGCTTTCGGCTGGACTGCATATCCCTAATATTTGATGGATATGGATTCTTACAGTGTATTTTCCCTTTCATCCATCAGGGTAAGAGTGGAGAGGAGATGCCACATGGGATAACACCTGAGAGTGCAGAACATAAATAAAAACATCCAAATTGCATGAAGTCCCATTTTCAAAAGATCTTATTCATACAAGTCTTTGTAAGATTCTATTTTTTTCCATACTTTTATTGCAAAAACCTGAGTAATTCTTCTACTTAATAGTCTGTCTTTTTTACCTCTTGATTTCTTAGAAATAATAATTTAAAATAGAATTTGTTTGGATGTGATTTGGGCTTAATTTTCCTATTCTGCTTCGTGTAGCTAAGGGTGTAATAGAACTCAACAAAGATGTCATAGGAGAAAACATGTAACAGAAAAAAATGAAGACTTTGTTTCAGTTTTTTTTTCTAACTTTTCCTCAAGATACACATAGCATGTGCTCTAATTTTGCTCTTGTAGTCTTTGAACAAAACACACGCTTTCTTAAATTTCATCATTGGCTTTCTGTGTCAAAAAGAGCACTAGAATACATTAGAATACCTGATAACAGCTGGTTTTTTTTCTGCTCCTTTATAGCAGCCTAAGATGGGAGAATAGATTCTTCCCATGCAGCAGAATCTCTGCTGCCTTTTTTCCATTGGTTGCTAAAAATTGCATTTTTCTTCCTCTTCAGAACTACTGTCTTGGATTCACATCCTCCTTAATATGGTTATAATGACTCTCTATTTTTCTAATATTTATATGACCACATTTCACAAGTTTAAAATACACAGAAAATGGGACCATTACCCCCATCTGAAACATGGGTTTAGTGTAGTCATGGCTTTGTTTACCTTATAGTGTTCTTCAAACAAGCACTTGCTATCTTCTGCCAGTACCAAGGTTAACCCTCATAAAACAACAGGAAATGATATTTGTACTAAATAACCTATTTAAAATATTTAGCATTCTTAGATGCTCTGTTTATCTAACTGATACTTTATTCCTTTTCCTGGCCAAGCTCACAGAAATATATTTTCTCCCTTCAAGAAATGGGAAAACAAGGTTTATTCAGTTGGGAATTTTGGTTCTGAACAATTTTAATCTACTTCTTTCTCCTTCTGTGAAATTCTCCTGCCTTGGGATAAAATTATTTATTGATATCATGCAGTAATGGATGTATGTATTAGATGCTCATGCAGAGAGAGAGAAATTTGTATCCCCAGGGGACTTGAAAGTAGGTAGGATCCTTCAGTCCAATAAATTTTTCAGGTTTGTGTGAATGAAGAAAACCCAAACAAACCCAAATAAAAACCCCAAACAAAACCCAGCCCCTCCTTTCCTGTTGATGGACGGAGCACTGAGGCCGAGGAGCAGCAGACAGTGGCACAGAGCTCAGCAAAGGGCCTGGCTCAGGGAGTACCATGGGGATGAAGCAGGCTGCGTGTGGCCTGTGGTGCTCCCGAGAGTGGAGGCAGAGTCCAGCCTCTCTTTTAATGCCTCAGGAAGCACAACAATTACTATGGACTTGCTGGCCCTGAGCTGCTGAGTTGTGAGATGGAAGAAACAAATCTCCCTCGAGCAACCAAAGTTGCTGAGAGCACAGGAAGAGGCCCAGCTGAGGTGTGCTGCCTCATTTTCTTCCTAGGAACTACCTTTTCCTGATCTCCTTTATGCCTACTTTAAATGATCATCCCATTCACCGTGCTCTGCTTGTCTCCAAATATCATGAAAAGCAAGCAGAGATGTCTTAAGGTATTCCCTTTAAACACATGCCTTCAGGAATGACAAGATGTGGAAAATAAAAATTTATGAATACTCAGAATTCAAGCCTATGAAGTTAAGGTTTTATTCATTTCCTTTAGTCTTTCTAATACTTCAGGAGCTTCTAGAAGAGTGAGTGAATGTAGACTATTCGCAAAATTGTGACTGCTAACTTCATGTTCTCCTCTTTAAGTATTTTTTATTTCTAGGAACTCAACACTTATAATCTGAGAAATTGTCAGAGACTACAGCAGATTTTCTTTAAATTTCACAAGGTAATGTTTTGTGTAATTGCACTTGGTGTAGGTTATCCTGAGGATGTGTGATGTTCTGTATTTCTTTCCAATGGAATAAGATTGAGTATATCAGGCACTGCACAGGGAGTGAGGAGGGAGTGGAGAAGGAATATTCCCACTGGAAGGCACAATTTTCCAGGGCTTAACATCTATTCTGTCTCAGGGCCAGAACTAGTACCAATACAAAGTGTGCCTGAAGAACTATCATAGGTTTAAATTCCAGGGGATTAAGTTTTGGGAATACATCCCAAACTGGAATGGCTAAAGGTAGCCTGTACTGCAGGGGCAGCTCAGATGAGGCCTCATTACAAGTACACAAAGTGAGATAAAGCCCGAGGACTTGGCAGCAACAAAATGTGAGTAGGGTGTTACTCCAAGAGGGGAAACA
The DNA here is from genome assembly GCA_013397815.1 of Aleadryas rufinucha. Classification (NCBI taxonomy): domain Eukaryota; kingdom Metazoa; phylum Chordata; class Aves; order Passeriformes; genus Aleadryas; species Aleadryas rufinucha. Next base: position 1,098,176 of record VZTH01010011.1, read on the forward strand.
GTGAGCTGCTCTCACAAGGAAGTCAGACTAACATTAGACTTTAAACTACAGGTTTTTTGCGGGGGAAAGCAAGTAGTGGGTGATTAAGGCTTCCTTTTTTTCCTATTATTTTCTGTGTTCCATGGAAGGCATTTTTAAAAGCTATTTGATTCCACATTTGTAAGTGGATGAAGTACAGCTTGTTAAACAGCCGGCATTAATCTCCTGATGTGTCTGGCTTAGAAATGAGACTTGAGCTCATGCTTATTAATAACACTGAGAAATTGAGCTGGTTCATTATTGCTAATGAAGGTGGAAAGGTTAAATTTAGATCTAAAGTAAGTCTCTGGGAAGAAACTGGATGGGTTTCTTTAGTATGTGTTACATGAGATATGGATGAGATTTTTTTGGGGAGGGGATTTTTTTGGGGTTTTTTTCCCCCTTTTAAATACCATTTCCCTGATATTTTATCTAGTTTGTTTCCATAGACTGTTCAAAACAGGGGAGATGGTGTTATGTTCTCACATAGTGTTCTTTTTCTCTTTGTTAGTATGTTCACAGAGCTTTTCCATGAAGGGGAAAAGAAATTTAGACATATAAACTGCAAAATCTTAAGACTGTCCTATAAATAACTTGGCTTTTGACTTGTGCAACTCCGACTCCAGGGATAAATACCACCAGCATAAATGGTGAGACTGGGATTTTTCTTGCCAGGAGTTGAGCATATTTTAAGTTGCAAATCTGGAATCATAGCAAGACATTACAAGGAATGTTTTTTAGCTCATAAAATGTACTGATTATGAAAGTGAACTAAATGAGTGTTTGTACTGTTCCTTTGAAATGATAGAAGTGAATTTGTGCAATGGCGTAAAGTACAAGATATCTACTCTATCCTAGCAAAAGCTGACTACTCTGAGAGATTTAAAAAGTGCCTTGATTTTATTAATGTACTTCTATCAATCTGTTTATTAATATATTTTTAACTCCATTTCACAGGTAAGGAGGCAGAATAAGACAATACAGATGTTTAATCAAAACCATTGGATAGATCAGTGACAGATTTAGAAATAACCTTTTGACCAAGAGAGCCAGCAGGGAGGGTGTAATAAACAACTGTCGTTATAGTTTGTGAAGGCCTTCTTTTGCTTGAGAATGGAGCAGCCTCTGTTCCTTGAGGACATAAAAACCTTTGTAATATACATTTGTAAATACATATTTGTAAGTCTATTGCTCAGTTGCTTGTTTATCTGAAGTCTGTAGCTTACAGAATATTCAGAAGGTAAAGGAGAAGAGGACAGGAAAAAGGGATAATAAGTAGGGAAAGAAGAAAAGAGGAGCAGCTGATCTTTGAAAAAAGTATGGGATATCAGTACCATGTAAATGAGGACTGGGAGAGTGGTATGTGGCTTTTACAGTCAGGAACATGCAGGTACTTACTACAGAGTAAAGGAAATAGTTAATTCCTCATAGTTGGCCCTCATGAAAGCCATGGTGAGCACTTTGCAGGACTTAGGCTGCCAGTTTTTACAACAGGTTTATTCAGAGAATCGGGTATACAGAAGAGCCGTTCAGATTATCTGCAAAATGGATGCCTTATCATATCAAAGAACACTTAGAAGATTTGTTTTGTTTAGACTGGCTAAATAAGGGCTGAGAAAAGATATGATTTCTGCTGAAAAAATATGTCAGAGTAATAAACTATGGGGACCAGAGAAGTAAAATACTACATAAGCCAAAGGTCAATATTAGCAGAGTCACCAGAGGTCATGAATAAAGTCAGGTACAGAAGAAAACCTGAGAGTCTATGATGTGATTTTCTACAGCACCTGGAGGGTAGAATGAAAGATTTCAAGTGTTGTATGCACTGTATGCCCAGTTGAGTCTCAAACTATGAGGAGATGGGTGGGTTACCTTGTCAAGGCATTCCCCTTTTGAAAAGTGTGAATCCAAGATACAGTTCTGTTTCTGCCCATCACCATACCAAGGGCTTCTGTCCTTAGCTTACTTTGAGAGAGCTGTGTAAACAGTGTCCCATCGCTCAGAGATATGTTTCCTGACGTGAAAAACTTCAAATATTTGGGAAATGTACTCACTTCTAAATGAAGCAGAACTTCTACTTTTTTTTTCTTTTTTTTTTTTCTTTTTTTAATCAAAAGGCAGAAGGAATTGTGACTCATTTAGAAAAGGTGAATATGTGACTGCATAGGTTTTGCAAAGCTGGAGTAAGCAAACACAGGGAGCTTAGCAGTAGTGTGGTTACTGCCTGCACCTCGCTGTAGTGCTTCTCGGGAGAGGCTGGCTCTCAGTGCAGACGAGGGGTCACAGCAGCACGTTGCTCTCTGGGCTGTGTTGGCCTTTGGTGTTTTCTGTGAGCAGCCTGCTTTGGACAGCTGAGCAAAGCCAACCATCCTAGATGTGCATGGAGGCTGTGCAAGTGTTTTCAGGCCCCTGGCAGTTGCCTAGGGAGTCAGTTACCTTGCTGCTCTCCCTTGATAAATGGGGTTTAACAATTAGTGTCCATCTGGAGGAGATGTTACTTCTCTAGCTTGTCTAAGCCTGGACAAGGTATTTGCTGACCCAGGTGTACATTAGGGACATAAGCTTCATTATTGCTAATGAAGCAGTTAAAGACATATTGCCAGGAGGCTTTGCTTTTTGCAAGAGATAATTCATTGGAAGTTTTGGTGTGTAGCTGTGCAGAATAATTTGTTTCCTGGATATTATGCATATGACACAAAGCTCAGTTAGAGCCTCAATTTTGAAGTGTAGAAACCATAACTAGAAGGAAAACTGTTACATCAGCTGCTGCTACGAAGGGAGAATGATGAGTATTGTTAACAGGTTGTTTATTCTAATGGGGCAAATATTATTTCAAATTTTGTTTTCATTGTATGAGCTCTTCACTGTTTCCTGTAGGCTATGGAATTGTCTTGTCATGTTCCAGGTTCTTCTGTCAGTCTCATTTACTTCCAGAAATGGTGGGGGAACAAAGTTTGTTTGGATTTGTTTTTTTAAAAGGGTCAGATTGTAACTGATTTTCTGCCCCTGAACAGCCTGTGGAAGTGATTCCTTTGCCTAGAAAAGGCACTTTCAGTAATGGAGAGAACCTACTTACAGTGTAAGCAATGCCAGTTTAAAAGACGTTTAACAAAACAAAAAAGAACACTTACAGTTGCTCTATTTTATTCAAGACTTTGTGGAACACTGATTTACTTGACCTTTGATAACAAATTAACAAGATTATGATGAGCAATTAATGGCTCTGGGACAGGGCATCAGATCAAACAGATGAAATCCCCATTTGTTCTGGAATTTATTTAGCACAAGTAGGTTCATGTAAGTTCTGGGGGTACATTGCAGTCTCCAATACAAAGCCCTGGTAACTCTTCATTTCTCAGTGCTGTTATTTCCTCTCCTGTGAAACACAAGCTCACTTATTTTTTAACCTGTTCTCTAATCAAATGCAGTGAGTTATCTTTCCCTAGTTCTTTGAAAATACTTTACAAAATCTTCTGTGCATTTTTTGTAAGTTTAGACACAATGAACCTCAAGTAGTTTCATTCATAACATGCTGTATGTGCCTTAGCCTTGATGAAATTGCAGCTTGGATGAATTTGATCTTATCAACCTTGTGGAAAGAGCAGTGGTTTTTGTGATATGAAATGAGTGATATTTGATGGAGGTGGCTTTGACAAATTAATCTTTCAAGTCTTGACTGGATTTGGAGTTAGGTTGTTAGTCACTGTGGTGGGAAGAACTATATTTAATTTTTACCTATGGCATGTAGTGATGAGGAAATTGAATTTATTATCTTTTCAAGATAAAACATGATGTATTTAACTCCTTAAATGAAATAGAAGTTCTGCATAACCCAGTGTCAATGGTGACCTAAGATTTTAACCCCCATATTTTTAATCATACTATGACATTTTCTGTATCTCTTTTTTAAAAGTATCTTTTCAATTTCCATCTCTCAAAATACAGGAATTTCTGGCTAAGAATATACTTTATTCTTTCTTCCAGTTATATATGAGTCTTATCTTGATTTTAGTTTGCCATGAGTGCAAAGGAGAAGTCTATGTGTTCACAAAGCCAAGTCTGTGTGAAATTATGCAATACACATGTACTTCAAGTATCTCCAAACAGAATTCAAATGTTCCTAAATCCAGCTGTGTAGTACAGTGCTGACTTTGTTTTCTGTGTCCTACAAGTCCTGAGTTCAGATTAGTGGAAGTTTGATTCCTTGCCTGTCACTGTGTTTTATCCAGAATGGAGCAGTGTTGAAATACTGAGATATTTGACCACATTTTTCCATGAAGTGGAGTCTGAGGGGAGGTTTGCTGTGTAACTTGAGGCATATGTCTTCTGTCAGAGCAGATGTTTTGAATTATTTTTTTAAAGATGCTACCAGTTACTATAAACCAAGCTATCTTTCCTAACCACCATCTGTCAGTGCAAAGAAAGGAAGGGGCATCCCCACTGGAATAAAGGTGGAGTAGGAGTAGGAGCCCAGCTTCTACTGCTGCTTCCCATTGTCCTTCACAGTCTTTTATTGATTTTTATGGTGTCAAAAATAAGAATACACAAATAATTGAAGTCATCATTCTGGATGTTGAAATCATCCTCAGAAATGGATATGGACAATTCTTGTATCTAAGGGAGGATGGAGGGAGGAAGCATTACAACTTTGTTCACGTAATTGTCAGATTTATATGTAGAGCCTGCATCTCTGGGATGGTGGTAGATATACTGATAGAGGGGTTCTGAGATAAATGTTAGTAATAAAATTTCAGTTTTTTATTTTAACAATGTGTAAAGGTCTCTCTGAATGGCTTTAACCTCTGGTCTTTTTTATTATTTTAGTTTTTTTAAGGAATGAGCACTGAATGACAGTACTCGGGTAGCTGACTTTCTTCTTAAAAATCTGAATTTGTAGCATTTGGAGGAAAAGTTACTTGCCATTCTGCAACAATTATTTCCAGAAAAGTAAGCTAATGGTGAGTTGGATCTAAGGTTGTTATATCTGCTGCTTCCTTCAGGTAAATGTAAACTTAAATTAACATTGTATTATTCTCAGAGTGTGTCAAATACAAGGATTTATCACAATAAGAACGCTGCTTTCCTGTTATTTATGAAAAACACTGAAACAAAGCCTCTAGGTTATAATTCAACTCCCCTACAATTATCAGGCTGACACTTTATAAAAGAGCTATTGATAGAACCCTCATTAAGAGTGTGTTCAAACCACCTTTGAAAAATACGTGTGAAAAGTAGTTCAAAATACTCTGGTGAGCATTACAAGCTGTAGGGTCCATGGTATTTACAGGAAGCAGTCATTCCATATTATGCAAGAGAGTTACTGAAACCAATTGCAGTGATATATTTAAATTATTGGGGGTGGGGTGGGAATCCTGAGATCTGAACATATGTTAAATGATGGAAGTGAGACTTTCAGTGTCACTTAGCTTATATTTACTATGAACAGATGGGATTTTTGTTTTCTAATTCTGAATTGCCTTTAGGAATTCCATCCTAGACCAAGCCCAAGATAAAATTTTTTTCCAAGTCACTTAGTCACAGAAAAGACTGAAGGTGTCTTTTAATTTAATATGTTGAAAATTGTTCTCTTCTGCACTTTTTGCTTGTAGCTATTAGTGATATTTCCTAACTGGAAGAACTGTAATTAAAATCAGATGGCAAATATATCCTGAAATTTTTATGCATGAAAAATTTTCCAGCACTGCCAGCTGCTGGTGCCATTTCAGAAACATAGTTGGTTTTGCTTGTTATATCTGAACAGGTTGCTGTGGAAGTTTATCTTCAATCTCAGCCTAGTTCTGGAAAGAAATAGAAGAACAGCTTAGAAATATAGCTCCAACATTTTCCTCATTTTTGTCCCTGCTTTAGAAGAAAGAGGATTACTGCTGAAATAGGATGTTGCTCATATATTTTTAAACAGTACTGGTGTGTAATGCTGGAAAGGAGCATATACCATGATGTTAATGATATGCAGTTAGGTAGCAGTCTGTAAAAAACCCCAAAACCAAACCCAAAATTATTTGGTGATCAAAAGACAGGCTTATGTTCCACCAGGTCAGAGAAGCATATCCCCTGTTTTGACTACAGTTTCCAAGAACTTCAATAGCTGGAATTTGGGATTGCAGTTTGCTATAGAGGCTCAACTTAATTGGCTTTAATGATCTTTGGCCAAGTGACTTCTCTCACTGTCTTGGAGGTGATACACTGGGGGGGGTGTGTGTGTGTGTGAAGGAAATACTTCAGTTGGAAAACTGAAAATCATCCTCAAACAATGTGACATTTCCAGCTTCTCAGACTCTGTGTGGAACCTAATTCACACTGAATGTAATCAGTTACTCTTCAGTGTTGGCTAATCTTCAACTGCAATCAATAAATCAGCCTGGACTGGGACAGAGTAGGCAAGTCAGAAACGTACTGTGGTGTTTGCTTTTGTGGCCTTTTTAAGAGGTCGGATAATGGAGACATCAATTAAAAGCAGGATAAACAGAAGGCTTCTTCCAGTCAAATAATGTTTCTCTTTCTTAGATGGGAGTGTGAATTTAGCTTTAGAGGAAGCAGCCAAATAATTGGTTGTGCTTATAAGCAATATAATTCAGACATGGCAGGTGAAAACTGCAGTGCTCAAATTTCATAGAACACACAGTGTATATTTTGAGTGAAAATACCAATGTCCAGACGTTCTTTACAGGAAACAATGGTTTGGTTTTTTCAACCTCATTATTTTCCAGTGGTTTTTTTCAGTTATTTCAGCATGACTTCAACACTCAAAATGAAAACTGGTTGTGATGCATGTATGTGTGAAGGAAATACTTCAATTTGGATAAAACTGAGCAAACCTCAATGTGTCACTTCCAGGCTGTAATAGAACCTAAGTGTGCAATCTCCTAAGTGTTGTTGTCAACAGTGATCATTTCTGTGGTGGGTGAGACTACAATATTTATCCATTGACCTTTATTTTCTCGGCTGTTTGATGCAAATATCCTTTTTTTCCTCCACTGTCTTGTAATCCAACAGACTTGATAAATACCATGGTTTTATCTCTGGTTTTGTTGTGTGGATATTTTGGCTCCCAGCCATGTTTCATAGGCCCCAAGCAATGATGCCTCTGGAAGTTAGAGGTGCCATTGCTGAGACTGTTGTTTAACAGGAAAAGAAAACGCTGAATCAGAACATCTGTTGAGAAGTGCTTTGGCAGGGTGTTTGTCCTCAAAACTAGGAAGTAGGTTGTTCTGACTCCAAGAGCTGGTTAATCTTGGGCTTGCAGAGGAGAGAGGTAGGTGAGAGCTTTATGGGGTTGTGTTCTGCTCAACAACAGATGTGTTCATTTGGCCGTAGTTCAGAAGATTTACAGGAACCTTATTAGAAAAGTGAGCCAAAAGGCAACACACTCTTGTAGTTGATGGTGATTTCTTACATTGCATTGGATACTGCACAATAATTTTGTAAGAAGGCAGAGCCAGCTGTGAGACAGATGGAGCCACATATGTTTCCACGCCCAAGAGAGAGGTTTGTGTACAGAATTAGAGTCAGGAATAAGGCTGAGTGAATGATATCAAAGGTTATTCACACAGAGATGTCTGGATTTGTAGATAAATTCACTTGGACTGGTTGTTTTTGTGTTAACTTTCTGACTATAAAAGAGTTTTATTGCATTGAAGTCTATAAAGCAGTAAATAGTGAAGAAGCACTTGAAGATTATTCCATTCTGAACTCAAGAACCTTGCATGACTTGTGTATGTGGTCTCTTTCCCAGACTTGAAATGGTCATACCACTTTCTGCCCTTTTCCCCAATGGCACCTTGCCACTATCACCACCCAGAAAAGTTTAGTGTGAAGAGAGATGCCATGTTTTTCCCTCTCACATGCTGCAGCACCAAAATCTATGTAAAATGAAGTTAGAGCTTCTGCCATGCTGAGCCTCTGAAGCAAAGCAGGGAACAGACACCAGCCAGGCTCCTGCTTGCTTGCTGTAGCATCAGGTAGAGGGAAGAAAGTTCATTCAGCAGTGCTTTGATTCCAGGCAGCAGAATCCTTGGACTGGAAACAAATCAGGGAGTGCCAGTATCACCCAGGGCAGCTGGAGCATGTGACATCTCATAGCCAACATGTGTAAAAGGAGTGTTGTCTCTGGTGTGAGTGAAAGGAGATTTTTTGAAGTGTTCAGATTGTTATTCACTGTTATAACTTCCTCCTTTAATCTTCTGCCTTTTTAGAGACAATGGGACTAAAAAGACTTGTCTGTGTTTTAGCCTTATTAAGTCTCTTATGTGAAGATAAAATGAGAACAGTGCTGTGGAGAACTGAGCTCCCAGAGTGCACACAGCTAAGAGCTGTTGAGGGCTGAGTAAATGCATTAAAGGTAATTTGTAGACAGATAACTGGATCTTCCTAACAAATTCCTTTCCCTTGTTATGGTCAGTTTAATGTACCATAACACTCTTCCTTTTGTAAGTGAGGAAAAAATGTCACTGCTAGGATTAAAGCAAGCACAGAGAATTTCAGATGAGGAAGAAGACAATAAAGTTTGGGAAGCCAAATGTTGGTAGTCATAATTGTAAAGCTTCCATTTCTAGGCTACTTAGTGATTTCCAAAGTGACTTTAAAAAAAAAAAAGTAACATTTGAGGACAGATGTGTATCTTTTCTAGTTCATCCTAGAACAAATCACATGTGTATGGCTCATAATTTGTTTCTGTTTCTTTGTTATGTATCACATATATTTCCTTGAGGAGAAGTTAGTTTTTAGAAATACTAAACAAACCTTCAATTCATCTGAAGAGCTGCAGATAACTGATACTGCTAAAATGTAGGTCCCATTGTCTTGGTGACGACTGGTTTGTATGGGACAGATATTACTGCTGTCAACAAAAGCAGTTCAGATGGTAGGGATCCTACAGGCTGAGGGATTCTGCATGTATCGTAAAACAAGTTCAAGAAAACTTAACAACAGTTAATTTAACTTTACAACAGGAAGTTGTAAATGGTTTGGGGTGGGCTGTAAACATTAGCCTATCCAGCCTATTAGTGAGCCACTGCTGAAAAGTGGAGTCACAATTCCAGAAGATGGGTTAGGTAGGGGTGTACCAGTTCAGTTGTGCACTTTCTTCCAGCCATGGCCTGACTGGAACAACACTGATAAGCAGACACGGAATACAGATTCTGCTGTGTGACATCACACACTGGTGTGTCACATGATTTCGGACATGTAGGGGTCCTTCCTTCTGTTGCAGGGTTGTCCTAGAGAACCAGCCAGGTAGATTGTGTTTTTTACCCTATATCCTGTAACATGCTTAAGTACTTCTGAGAGTAAGAGACCAGATACAGTGCTGCATTACCCTTGTGCTAGATTAACTCACTTGATTTCTAATCAGGATGTGTTGAGCACTGTTTAAATTGCCTAATATTAAATAGACACATGTAGTTCTCTAGATACCTGGAGTTCTGCCTACTTCAGGAAGAGCTGGTAGAAAGGTACCCACAAGACACAATTCCTTTTACTCCAGCCTGTAACGGCAAAATAGGGGACTGAGCACCTGGTATTTTGGCACCTATCTCTGTTCCTGCTTTCTACCCTTTTGGCCTCCTCTTTCCTCCTGCTGTGGTCCTGTGGTGACAGTAGTAGCTAGAAGAGCTGGCATATTCGTTCCCATTTGGCCTTTCTGGTAGTTGAGCTGAGTTGCTGTTGCAGTAGCAGCAAGTCCCACTGCCTGCAGCCTGCCCAGGAGAATGGGAAAGGCAAAGCAACCGGAGCTGTGAGATGCAGATTAAGAAACATCTTCAAAATACTGAGCAATATATTTCAGCCTAAATGTATTGCAATAGATTTGCCACAATGTCAGGGGTGTTTTAAATTGCACTTAGGGATGTAGTTGAAGTCAAACAAACTGGAGATAAGTCATCTGCAGTACTTTGAAAGCTTCAACAGAACTATTTGACAGAACTAAGTGATCGAACTTTATAGGGCCAGTGGGAGAGACTGGAACTGGCTCTGCCCTTCTGTGAGGGTGCAGACAGTGCGAGCAGAATACCAGTGACAGCAGTGTGACGTGCTCCTACATAACACCTCTGCAGAGCCTGGCTGCTCACTTTGTTGCCACCCACAGTTTCCCATGTGTGCACTATCACCCCACAAGTGAGGTAGCTCTTCAGATTTTAATTGCAGATAACCAGTGCATGTCCCAGAACTGAAAGAAGCCCTAAAGGTTTTCAAATTGCCACCAGACTGCCTGGTTGCTCACCTTCTGTTATTGAGAGGTGTTCAGGAAACAAGGCCAAAATTGCCTTTTTACAACACTGTGGTAGTGGTTCATTGTGGGCACCAGGGAATGCCTCTAGAGGTAAATGTTTCTTCTCCCTAGAAGTGCTCCAGACAAGCAGGTTGGAATGATAGTGCTGATGATATCAAATATTTCAGGTGAACTTCAGAAGGAAGTGAGTGGTAACCTTTGGAATGATTAAATTATCACCCAAAAATGCATTTGGCATTTGTATATGAAATACACATCTGGCAAAGTATGTGAAATACTTACATGGCATAGGGCAGTTCAGCTGAGCCATCCGCTACAAGACCAGTTCTGCTGGACAACACTTTATGTCTGGTATTGGTGAAAGCTTCTTGCTCCTATAGGAACCACAGTGCAGGATATTAAAAAGCTACAGCTGTTTCAGGACAGACTGCAGTGGCTGCCAAACCATTTCCTATAATTTTAAGAAGCTGTAACCAAGAAAAAAAAAAAGAGAGAATATGATAGTGAGGTTTGGGTGCAGAGTGTCTAACCAGTGAACTTCCAGTTTTGCCATATGGAAGAGCAAAGTTACTAAATCTTATAAAAGAGGAGGACAGCTTTTAGGAGGTTCTAAATTTGCAGAGAATTCAGTATGAAGTGGGACAGCTAAGCTCAGGCCTGACATATTTCTTATCCTCCTTTCTTGGCATTTACTTTCAGATAAAACCAGCTGGATTCATCCCAGTGGTTCAGTGCTGAGTGCTTCCATGACCTGGAACTGGAGCAGCTGTAATTGATAGGAATTCCCTGTCTTGTATTTATTTTGATAAACAAAGTCCTTTTCGTATCACCAATATTTTCAACTTCTCTAGATACCTTGTTTTCATCAGTATCAGTGGCTGTCCTGATGGAGCCCTTTGGACTCTGCACCACTTCTATTCACATGATGCTCTCACATTCCTCCTGGAGACAAAAATGCGTGCTCATGCTGCTAGAGAGTGGAAACTTACTGATTGTACAGAGCTTGGCAGGAGCTCCTGTTCCAGCCTCCTGACAGGAGCAGGGACAGGCTGCATTTCTGTAAGTGCTGAGCCAATCAAAGCCTCCTTGTCTCTGCACTGATGCTTCTTCTCTGCCTGTTTGTTCCTTTCTCCATTCTTATGACAAGTATGCAAAGCAAGAAAGCTGCTTTTTTCTGTGCCTAGGCAGTGATATAGGCAAGGTTTGGAGCAAGTGCAGGCCCATTGTAACAACATTTCTGCAAGAGCCCTGCAAGAGGAACTGCCTACAGCGAGAGCACAGGTTATGTTTAATGTCTGACACAGCCATCTTTTAACATATTAGAGCAGAAGATGGAACAGTTCCTTCGGAGTCCCCAAATGAATTAGCAGTGCAAACTGGATTTCTACTGCCTGGAGCTCTGTCTGTGCTCCTTGTTTTAACTCTTTGCTAGCCACAATCCAGACCACAAAGAAAACTGCAGTAAACGATAAAGTTCATAACTGTATGAATGTATGTTTTTATTGTAATATTAATTTGCATAAGCTATTGCCTGTCATGGAAGTGTGTTGCAAAAGCAGCATCAATGTGTGCCTATGTTGGAAGAGAATAGCTCAATGCATAGTATTTTCCCCTATTTTCCTTTTTGAAACATTCCTACTAGCAAGCTTTAAGGAAGTAGTTCAAGCAAACCTGGTGACCCCAAAGCCATACCTTTGTAGATGCCTTAGGGGAAGGCTTGGTGAGTTACTCCTGAAGGTTCAGAGCAAAGACAGCCTGTTTCTACCCTTCCTTCCACTGCTTGATGCCCTTTTCATGAAGTCCTAAAAACCATGCATTTTGAATAGGTCATATTATGGGCATTTACACAGACCTGCATATTGATTAATGACCAGCATTAAAGGTACTTCTCCAAATTTTCATCAAAATATCCAAGACTATCCAAGCTTTTCAGCTGGGTTATGATAAATTTTATTTTGCAGGCATGCATTTGCGTCTAGTATGCCTGAATTTATGGCATATTAAACCTACCAGAACAAAGACTTAGTTATCTGTAATTGTATTATTAACACTACCAGTCTGATATTTGGAAATTTAAGTCTGAAAACAAATTTTCTTATTATAATTCTCACAGGATAGTAAGGGGTTCTAAAGAGCTGAGTCTGAGTTTGGCTAAACTGTAGCGCAGTACTGAGTATAAATACACTGTCAGTAGATCTCTGGTGGGTATGAATGCCAAGGGAGAGGAGGATTAGTGCTGTACCATTGCTTATGTTGAGATGTGCTTTGAAGAATGTGAAAAACTGTTTTTGTTATCAGCAAAACCCATGAGGCCTGGGTTCAGTTAGAGGTTTCTGCTTTCCTAAGAAATATTTAAAATCCTATTAAACACAGAGAACCAGCTTGCGCTTCCAAGATAAAACAGATGAGCTGATACCTTTTCCCTCTCTATCCTTCTGTTCTCCTACTTGGCTGCTGACTGTGGCCATGCTGTGACCCACCAGCTGTGGGTCACAGCATGGGGAGCAGTTGGGCTGGAAGTGAATGTAGGAGAGGTGAGTGCTTGGAGACTGTCCCCACACTCACCAGTCAGTTCCTTCCTTGGCTTTAATGATCTGTGCACTTCTTGAGGAAGTGCACAGCACCATGAGAACAGTCACTGCACTCTTCTGCTGGACTTTAGGTTCAGCACTGTATTCCGAGAAAGAAGGTACCAAACTTGGTAGGTTTTGCAGCAGGACATTGATAAAACATTGATTTATTCCAGATTTCCCCCTTACCCTTGCTGCTTTCCCTCTCCTATCCACCCACACATAGTCACTGCCTTGAGTCACAGTGCATTTGTTATTACAGTCTGTGCTGCAGCACTTTTGTAAAAGGCAGTTTTCCCTGCTAGTACTCCTTCTGCTGAGAGCCCCAAACCTTTATAGACTATAGTCATTTCTAAGTGACAGGATTGCCAGAACATGCAATGATGAAGAGGCCAGCTTGGCTAAAGTTGGGTAGGCTCTGGTTAAAACCTGTAACTCAAACAGGGAGAGGGAAAATGTCAAGTAGTGAATGGACAGGAAGTCAGATAGCTTAAAGCCCACGATTGGTTTTTTTCCTAGCACTGAGTATTTTCACTTTCATTGAAGTTTATTTCCCTGTTGGTAAATTACTTTTGCATTGTTTGCTTTTTAAGAGAGAAAATATTTTTTTCATGGTAAGCAGTGAGTGAACTTTCAATTTTTAACACAAAGACACCTTGTTTTATGGAGCCATGGCCAATATGAGAGATTATATATCAAAGTGTTTTCTTTAGCTGAAAGTCCTGAGAACAAGTAAAACTCAGAGAAAACAGTCTTCGATGCAAAGAGTAGCTAGAGGTCTTGTTTTGGTTAACTTGTTTGATTTCAAGATCAAAGAGAAATTTGTGGAGATCAGTAATGCTATGGAGACAGTTGTTTGAACTTTGGATTTGCTAACACTAACAGCTGCTGCTATCCTTGAGAGGAAGATCCTTGGTAGCAGTGCAAAACAAGCTCACTGCTTTCATCTGCATTAGGAAAATCTTGGCTGAACATATCACTGCTGTGAATAGAGGAGCAGAGAGAGAGGAGTGGTTGTATGGGCTGCCTGGAAAAATCACAGAGGTGAAGGACAAAATGTTCTCACTCTGATATGGACGAAGTTAAGATTAAGATTGATTGGATTTGATTGCCTTGTGGTGTTGTGAGTTCCCTTAGGAGTTAGATTGCATTTTTGTGTAAAGCTTGTATTTCACTCTGAAGTTGGATGGAAATGTTTCTCACCAGGAGATATATCTCAGATCTTATCTAGGAAAAACACAGAGATTATGGGAAAAAATCAGTTTTTCAAAAAATTGCAAAATGGGAATTCAGAAGTCCTAGCTTAGGCCAAAAATAATGTTAAAGGCATACTGTAGTCTTCCCCTTCTTTTGACATGTAGAAGGATTTGGATTTGGCCTTTATGTTCTGCCCCTGTCTGACCTGTAGCAGCTCTGAAGAGAATGGTTGTGTTGACAGCTCACGGTAAGGCAAAGCAGAACTTGTACTGGAAAGAGTGTTTTTCAGGCAGTTATCAAAGTCCTTGCAGCTTCCCATCAAAGCAAGTAAATCCACAACAAAATGAATTGAATGTAGTAGTTGATCCTGAACTCTTAACTACTGACCAGCACAAAGATACTGACATATGCCCTTTGGCTGACGTTATTAAATCCTAATGGCCTTTCCCCACCCTTCACCTGTTTGACTTGCCTTCCATCTTGCTTTGGAGTTCCTCTCTGCCAAGCTTTGAACTGTGTTTACCAACCCACTTTGAGCCCAGCTTCAGCTGGAAGCAGGCCCAACCTGCGGTAGGAAGGGCCTAAAACTAATTTGCTGTAGCAAAGATGTATTTGACCAAAAGCAGACAAGCGTGTGCTTTATGGAGTGTTTGATGCTGCCTTCCAGTGGGACAGAGCTGAAAACTGTAGCCCTTTTAAAAGCAGTAATGCAATTATGTGTTCTATAAGTCCTTTAAAAATCTTTTAATGAAAACCAGCCAGTTGTGTTGTTATCAGCAATGCTGGGGAAGGCAGTGTCAAACCACAAGGTGTTGTGTTGCAAGGGTCCTGAGCACCAGGGTGAGTAAAACAGGAACATCGTGACTCCTGAGATTGGTATGTAAGACACATATTGAGCAGATAGCTACAAAATCATTGCAACAGTCCCTTCTGGCTACTAAATATGCATTCACAAAATAAAATTACTCCTATTACAGTATTGCTACTACTACCACTACTAATTAGATTTGATCTTGAGGCTGTAGCAAATGCGGCCTTTGGAAAGTTGCTGCTTGTTTCTGCCAATGGCTAAATATGTGTAAAAGCCCAAGTTATCTGACAGCATATTTTAAGATTTGAGACATAATGCACATTTATATTCTGTAAAAATTGCAGTTTCATCTATATGCCAACTTTGCTTCAGAGAAAGTCCCTTTGAAAAAGCTGCAAAACTCTGCTCTCTGAAGTCCACCTGGAGTCTATGTAGTCAACAGGTCTGCTTCTGCTGACTTCACAGGGCTTTGATAGTAGAACATATATGAAGTGTAATTTGTATACTCATAAGCATTACACACAGAGCTATCTCTACAAAAAATTGGAAAAAATACATAACCTCTGTTATTCTGAGTATTTTTTTATATAAAGATGGAAACAAGTTTGGTTTTTTTAAATAACCCCACAGTTAATTTCTAATATTAGTAACAAATTATATAAACCCTGCTGTATGAGTTATAAAGAAATCTGTATCAAAGATGTCATTTATCAAACAATGGCTGCTTAGAAAGCTTTCATTTATGTGCTATCCATGCTTTTTCTGGAGATTTTGGCTCAAACAATGTAAACTTAATATCAGAATAATCAGATGCCACATAGAGTTCAAATATCAAATAGATTTAGCAGTGGCTGGGATGAGATGAAACCTGTCTTTTAGCAAGAAAAAAAGAGACCAACTTTTGACTCAAAACATGCCTTGATGCCTTGCAGCACAAGCCTTCAAATGTGTAAAAAGTAAAGCAAAACTGCATGAATTGTTTGCCTTCACTCAGAGTAATACCAGCATTCACAAGATGGTGTTAAAGCAGGTTTTTAACCAGATACGCAAACTAAGGTAGATGCAGCTGCTTATTGAAAACTTCCTTGTCTCAGCCTGACATCTGCCCAGCTTGCTCAGTTCTTGGATTGAGTTAATAGCAAGGCAAGGAAAAATATTCATTTTGGTTGTTTAAAGATGAGCAGCTTGTGCTTTTCCCCTTCAGTCCTGTGGGGAGCACGCAGAAAGGAGCAGGTTGGTGCTGTTGATGAGTGCAGGCAGTGTATTTGCTGGTGCTGTTTGCTGACCGCAACAGCAAGGAAATGTAACAGTGTACTTGGTTCTCAGTGTTACCGAAATAGACCCACACTTCACTGATCCCCAAGGCACTCTGAAATTGCTTTGACAACATCAGTTCTGCTTTCTGGTATAATTAATTTCACTGATACCTGCTTTTATTTATATCACAAAGGTACTTTGGGTACAAAATATGCTGCTGTGGTGGCATTACCTGGCCAGCAGATTGGGAAAGAAAGCAAACCTTGATAGAATGTAGATATGGGAAGAATGGTATTGTTTCAGTTATATTTTTAAGAGATTTTTTTTTAAACTCTAGTTGCCTCATCTGTTCTGCTAGAAATCAGAAAATATGTTTGAGGACAGGTTCTCTTTTTACTTGCTCTGATCAGCAGGTCTTCTTCCAGAATAAAGTGGCATAAATGGCATGAATGAAAACAACTACCAAGGTTTGGGCTCCGAAGCAAACAAGTTGTGTTTATAAGCCTGATTATTCTTAACTTCCATTGCAAGTTTCCAGCGTTCCCAGGTGCAGAGGTTGTCTTATCTGTTTTATAACATAAATTAATGGAGGATAGTGAGCCACATTCTCAGCTGTTGCAGATCTCTGCTACATTTGGAAGCTATGCCCAGTTCACAGTGCTGAATTTGGCCTACTTCTATAATTCATAGTTCTGCATATTAATTTGGGCACTGTTGAAGGGAGGCTTAAAAATTGAGTCACTGAAATGAATCTAGTTAAGAGGATGGACATTCTAAAAGACAATGTGTGACTGATGCCATGAGCCCTGCAAGGGTAATTAGGTTTCATACTTCACTTCTTGCACCTGAGCTGTTGCCTAAGGGACAGCAGAATTGCCTGTAGTGTTCATAAATTCAGTCCTGGCTGCAGAGTCTCTGGACAATTCACTTGGAAACTTCCCAGTGTTTTGTTTTCCTGCTACATTGATACAGACCCTAAAACTTACAGATATTTTAATTTACTGCAGCCACCTCTTTTAAATCAGTTATGTGACCTTCAGAAGTAATCAGGCCTATCTTGGATCTCACACTTTCCTGTGCTTTTTTTTTCTTCTTTAAAGTAAAATGGAAGTGTCTTTAAGAAAGGTTATAAATTTAGCAGAACAATTCCTTTCTGTGAAGAACGTTCCTCAGGGAAGGGCTCGTGCCAGCTCTGAAGAAAGCTACATATTTGGGTGCAGTGTGGAACAGAGACAGAAAATGGTAGTGCTGCAGGTATAAGGCATTGAGAAAGTCTTGCAGCTGGATCTCACTTATCTGTACAGAATCCACTTCTGTGTGGGAGAATCTTTCATTTCCTACATCTAGCTTTAAAAAGCAGAGTCAGACTTTCTCAAATATGCAGAAACATGTAGAATGCATGTTCTAGAAAAAGTGAGAGCAAGCCTTTTCAAAACCAAATCAGTGGCACTCAGGAACACTTCCATGGGAGCGGTTTTCAGCTCAACCAGTTGTGGTCTTCTGTCCTTTTTCCATCTGAGTAAGTAGTATTAAATACTGTAATTTATTTGAAAATAAATGAAAGGGACACTGTTGGTTCAGGGAAAAAGTCCCTTTGCTCCAATATTTTTATTACCCCCTTAGAACTCCCTGCTCATTTTAATTGATTTAATCTAATAGATCTAATTTTCATGAAGCAACCACACCAGTTTGAATCAATCACAGGCTGTCAGACACCATCCTTGAAGGTACACTACACTGGGGAAACTACATAAATAGGACAGAGAAAAGGAAGGAATTAGTGAAGTTAAGGTCAATATTATGCCTGTGGGAATACTTTCCTTTTATCAAGTAAGGTAGCCAACAATCCTCCCTGTTTGTTAAAGAACAGAGGGCAATGGTACTGGTTGTAAAAACTGTACATGATCACTGTGGCTCTACAAATTATGCACACCTAGGAACCAGTGCCACACACCCTTCTGATCTATTTAGTTTCTCTTATATTTACTTTCTGTTAATTAATTTGTGTCTTTGGAATGCAGACCATAACTGCATGCTGTACTTAAGATGTGGGTAAAGCAAGGATTTCTCTAGCAGCAAAATGGTACTTTTCAAAATGTTTTCTCTTTGTATTCACTCAGATATCAGAGTCCTGGAAATACAGACGTTCACACAGCTTTATTTCCTCTGATTCAGATATAGGAAGCAGAAGAGCTTCTAAAGATTTACTCAGATTGAATTAGGCAGCAGTTATGCCTCGTGTTGTAGGGCCTTACATCAGTAATTGCAGGAGGAGGTGAAGTAGCAGCTGCATTTTTGCTGTCCTTGGAGTGACTGGCTCCTCATGAGTGCCAATGGTGAGATCCATTGTGTATTGCACTATTTCCCAGCAGGGCAGTCCATCTCACGAGGTGTCTGGAAGATAATATTTTTTATTTTGGTGAAAGTATCCCACGTAAACAGGACACCTAGGTTTATGGCTGTTCTGTGATGTTGAAGCAGCATCCAGCACTCTGAGTGTGAAGAACTGGACCACTAAAACTGCAAGTCATCCCTGTTTGCACAGCCTGGCTTGATGGAGCTGGGCATCAATTATCTCTCTGATCTAGGTATGAGTAATACAGTAGAAAGGAGCTTAGTACCAAAAGTTCCTGAGAAATCTGTCAGTGAATTATTAAAACCAGTGTTTAATTAAAAGATGCACTCAATCTCATGGCCAGAGAAGCTCAAAGTAGAACGTGGTGAACGACTGAGAGCCAGTTCAGACCAGTTTTCTCAGAATACCACTCACAGAATCACTGGTAGGAGAATTATTCTAGCAACACTGCTTTGTAAAGAGAAAGAAATCCTGTTTTTTCCTTATCAATGCAGGGCCTGTTGTTTTGCAACTTCTGAAAACTCTTGGACCCTTTCATGGGACTAACATACCTCTTATTGTGAAACACTTCAGATACATACATGTTATTGTTAAACACATCAGATGTGGTTTATTTTTCCTTTACCATTACTACAGGAACCAATTTAAATGGAAAACTTTACTAAGTTGGACTAAATAGGACTTCATCTCAGTCCAGTCCTTTTCCCTATGCTTCTACACTCAAAATTGCATTCCAGCTGATTATTCCAACTCACTCTTTTACACAAGTTGACTGCCCAGTGAAGCCATGAGGGAGCATCTGCATCAGTTCCAGGCCACTTTCCCTTGAGAGGGATTCTTTTATCACTTTTTCAGATGCAGATCTTTTATTTATGTTAGAAGTTTTCCTTCTGCCTTTTTTTTTTCCCCAGTACTTAGGCTGGAGAAAGGAGAAAGATTGTCCTTAATGGGCAGCTCTGGATATACTTTCACATGTCCAAAGTCTCTGTAGAACTTCATGTGTGGACACAGAGAAAGTAAAGGTGTAAGAAAGGAAGTTCAGACTAATGACTAAAATTTCTGGATTGTTTTTATGTTGGTTAAGAAAAGGCATGAAGAAACTATTCAATGAGGGCTCAAGCCTTACGATCGTGATAAATTTTTTAGGTAGCACTGGAGGAAGAATTTCTAGGTGATATGTATTGAGTTATCAGTTGTCACTGATTACTCACTACTTCTGTTCTATCCATAAGGATTTATTGGTTTATCCTCATCTGGGGAGAACACTTTGAGGCGAAAATATGAGTGAATTCACGTTTCACTTTTTGATACTACCAAAATGCCACACATTAATGCCAATAGTGGTGGGGGCAATTGGTCTCTGTAAGTGAGGACAGCCCTAGTCAGACTGTGGTGCTGAGAGAAGGGGGAAAATCAGGTTGTCCAAATGCTCGTGGTGTGTATGTGTGTGAATGAGGAGGGAGGAAAAACCCTTTCTTCATTTATCATGGCCCTTAAGCAAATACTTAATAATGGGGGAAAAAATCTCCTCACATCTGTGCTGATTTGATTTAGATTCTGCATTAACAGATAGGAGTTGTGTGTAGAAACTCTGTTTATTAATGGGCTGTTGATATTTTGAGCATTAATTCATTAGCAAAGAACAAAATGTAGTGTATTGAAACTATGTTGCTGAAGTTGAGACCAACAGGCATCCTACAGGGCATTGTTATTTATTTGTAGTTATAGAAGAATTTTGTTCTAGTTTGGTAACTCTAGCATAACTGAAAAATGCAGACATAGGACCTCAGGCTAAAGAAGATATATAGTTTCCAAAGATGCTTTTTTTTTTTTGTCTTATGTTTTGGGGACTATAATATCTTTTTCTTATATTTGCAATTGTCTTGTTTTCAGAACAGTTTATGTACTTTCAAAATCAATGTGTTGAACATAATTTTTCCTCTGTTTTTAAGCAGTTCTATGAGAACATTTTGCCCTCTAGTGGTGCAGAGAAGTGAGACTGAGCTCAGCCCTTGCAAGACCTGTTAAAAACATTAAAAGGAACCTGTGGTATTTAAACACTAAAAATTTAGCTCTGTAGATCATCACCATTTGTGAGCTATGTTTCAAGGGCCAAGAGAAATAATGATTTTTGAAAATGTTCTAAATGCAGTTGATTGTTTTATGCAATCAATAATGAATATTGATATGTAATAATGAAAATTGTTCTAAAGTGTCCAAAGAGTTTCAGTATTCACAGTAATTTGTTATTCTTCTTTGTTGTAAAGCAAAGGGACAGGCTAATAATAAATACCCTTTAACCTATCCTAGAAAGAAAACATGCATAATACACCAGTGCTAGAAACAGGCTTTAGGCTGGAAAAAGAGAAGTTTAATCAAATTGTAGCCAAAAAATGTATAAAAGCTTCCTTTGAAAAGCCTCACTCTGAAAGATTAATATGTTAATTTAAAATAAATTTAATTCAGTTACTCAAGCTCAGAATTCAGCTAATTTACACTAGAATGTATCTTACTTTATGTGGTATTTTTTAATATCTCTTCATAATCAGAGAGGCGTTAGAGAAACTCAGCAGTACTGACATGCTTGTTTGCCGCTGCTGTTGCTCCTGGCCCCCACAGCATCCTTTGGCTTATTCCAAAATATTTTCAGGCTTAAAAAAGTCTGAAGAACGAGTTGCTCGGTCAACCCTTGCAGGAGGTGATTCGCTCTAAGCTGTGAGGACACGCTGCGATGTGCCAGGGGCAGCAATAACCACAGGGAGGCAGGGCAGGCAAGCGTTAGTGAGCAGGGAAACGCTACAAAGTGCCAAGTGTTTCTGCACTTACCGCATCCTAAAACACAAAAGGCTGCCCTATTCCTATTGATGACACGTTTCGCTTGTGCATTTCAGAAAGACACAGAAAAAGGTTATAAACAAGTGATCAGGGGTCTACTGAAGCAGTGATGTGCTTGGTTTTTTTGGTGTTTTTCTTTTTCAGCAGAGTTGAACAGTAGCTGGTGTGCAAAGGAAATGACACAGATGAAGCAATGGTGATGTGCACTGTGGTTTTCAGGAGACCACAAAACCAGTCCCATTCAGTTTTTCCATGCCATGACCTTCAAAAAGCATTTAAAATTTACATGCAAGGAGAGGCAATCACAAAGGGAGCTGGGGTCTGGGAAGAGTTCCTCCCTGTGCAAGTTTTTCTTTCTTTTTTAAGCTCTCTGCTCAGTAGGGTTGAAGCAAACAGCAAGGTTCCCCCTCACACATCATACAAATAACTACTTTTAGAAGGTACAGTTTACTATAGCTTCCCCTTAGCTAAATTAGCTATAGCTCTGGTGTTTCCAGTTTTAAATTGAACACCGGCCAAGATCTGCAACACATTCTCCTCATGACAGTAAATCAGATGCCATTAAAGCACAGCCTCTTCCAGAGCAGCTTCCCTCGCTCTATTGTGAAATGACAAACCCATCTAGCATTTTTGAGGACAGTTCTGTGCAATATATTCATATATAATCATATTGCAACAAGGGTTTTCACTTGCAAACAAAGAAGAATCAGACAGAATTCAGAGCGGCCTTCAGCTGCTTCAGTTTTCCCTGTAATTTGCTCATTGGTCTGAGAACATGTAAGTGTTTGGCAGAGGGATGTTGCTTTTGGGAACTAGTGGTGGTGGTGGTTACAGGTCCTGCTGCCTATGTTAATGCCATTGAAATTAATTGTTCCCTTTTTTCCCAGGCTTGAAATACAAAAGGCTTGAGTTGTGGCATGGAGATTTTTATCTCACTAGTCAGTTAATGTTATATGTCTAATTTTATTTTATTCACACTGAATGATGGGAGGGAAATAAACTTCATATGAAAAAATCCCATGAAACTTCAGGCAACAGGGCAGGCTGGGTTGTACAACCAGAAATTCAGTTTTGATTTGCTGGAGGATTAAAGGAATTGCTCAGTTAAGTTTTGCTTATGTGTTCCTTAGTGTTCAGTGCTTTTCTATAGGCACAGCAACATCCTAACCTGTCTCAGGCACAGTGGACTAGGGAGGTGTTACCTGAGGATTGCTCTTATGGAGTGCCACTGTCCTCCAAGCCTGCAGGTATGTTAAACTGCAGTGCTAAGGAAAATTTCCTCAACATCTTGACAATTAGGGTACAATTACTTAAAATGTTTGGACCCACTGCCTCAGGTCTTTCTGATCTGGTAGAATATTCATGGCAGAGGTCTAAGTTGAATGACCAAGTTGCTAGGATTGGTTTTAAACAAGAGAAATTTCACTTTTTCTACATCCTTTTTCTGAAGTTGGCAACTGACCTTCATTCATAAACTTTAGCTACCTTGGAAGTAGCATGAATTCTCTTAACCACATAAAAAACCAACCCACCAAACAACAAAGGCCAAACTAACCAAGAACAATTTAAAATGTTGCCTAAAACCTGCTGTCTTTGAAGGTGAATATTTACTGATGTGAAAAAAATTCACCTGTCAGAAGCTGAAAAAACTTCTTACAAACACTGACTGCTAGACTTTTCAATATATGTTTGCAATAAATACTCCTTTTAAGCCTCTCCATGCTGCATCATTTAGTTCGAGAAATGCTTCTTCATGTTTACCTTTGCTTACAGCACTGAACTTAAGATAGAGTTGGTTTGTGAATAAGATTTATTTTACAATGAAATGATAGTGTATTAAGATGGCCACAGAAAAGACTGTTTTTCTTAATTTTCCTGATTTGATGATTTCAAATTAAATAGTTGTCTATAGATTTGCCAACTCCTAAAAGAAAAGGCGTTTTCTACCTCAAGAGAGAATAAATAGTGAGGAAAATGGACAGAATTCTGGTTCTCACTTCTTGTTCTGAGCAGGGAAGTAGCAGTCTGTGCTTTAACCCCTGCACATTACTAGAAATGTGTCACATTCACGGGGCCCCTGCTCTCTCCAGGAAAGAAAGGCACAGTAAACAAGGAAGGTACTTCACAGGGCTTTTTCTGCTTTACTTTCCACTCCTCTACTCTCAGAACGGCTCTGCCTTAGAAGAAGAATTTGCTCAGATTCTGAGTTCCTGTTTTCTGCTCTGTTGCCCCTCTGAGGAGCTACGACATAACACAACTGTCATTTCTGCTCGTTTCCTGCTTATAGCACTGAGACCTTTCAGGTTCAATATTCACATTTACCTAAAGTCATTACTGCATCTGCTAAGTAGTGAATAATGAGGTTGCCAATAGACCAGCACTTTACTCATTTCATGAGGAAAATCTGCACTGACACTTAGCTGGGAGTCTATTTTGAATTTTTCTGGCTATTGATCTACATTCTGAAGTGCACCCCAGACCTTCTGTTTCTTGACCTGACCATAATTTTTAGTCCTTCATTTACAATGGATTAAAAGATCATTTCCAGTAAACCCAAGTATCCCCCTGGAATGCTGCCTAATTTGCTGGAAAGTAGTGTAACTGCTGTTTTCAGGAAGACATTTGGACTTACAGCCTTAAACCAAAGGCTTAAGGCCAAATACTGTCTTCAGTTGCACCACGGTAATTCTAATGCAATTATTCTGCTTGTTGTGAAGCTCCTCTTGTCATCCTCTTCCTGTTTGGGATTTGCAGAATATTTTTCAGGAGTAGTAACAATTTCCTCTGAAAGCACCTCCAGGAAATGGTCAGAGTGACAAATCTTCCATGATTTCCGTAGATTGGTCAGTGTAAAGATGGAGAAATCAACTAAGTTATTACTTGGCCTCTGGTAAGTGCTGTGTAGCATTTCTCAGAAACTAGAGAAATATTATCTGCCACTACTCTAACTCTATTTTTAGCAAAGAGACGCTTTCTTCATCCTCATTAGTTTCTTAATTCCAAGGAAGAAACTCTGTCTTCTTGGAGAAGGGGAGGAAAAAGAAGACTTGCAGGGATATGGCTGGGATATTAGAAAGCACAGCACCTTAGCTGAACAGTGACGACTTAGCACAGATCCTTAGCTGTATTTTCAAGGTAAATAACTTTCAGTGTGAAGGGAAAGAGGGTGCCAGTGCAGAGGGCACTGACAAGCCAATGCACTCATTAGAATTCAAAGCACTCCTGTGTGTCTTCTATCCCCTCGAGAGCAGGCCACAGATGGCTTGTAAAATGTACCTCAGCCTTTGGAATATGAATTTAGAGCTGCCAGCTGATGCCCTGCTTCCTGCTGTTGGTTGCAGAGTCTGGTTGGTGGAGATCAGACAATATTACAACGTCAAATTGCCTGATATACCTCCACCACATGCTTGCTCTTCAAAAAATACCCTCAAAAGCTCTGATGTAAAAGTATCATCACATATTCCCTGGGCTAAATCATTGCAGTTAGCGAGCGTGGGTAAGAGATCAACTTGAAGGGTTTTGTTTTCCCTGTCAGAAACAGTATTTTAATTATATCTCCTGTGGCCAAGCAGCACCTCGAATACTGACTTCAAACAATCATGTCAATTGAGGGTCTTAAACTAATGCTTGTAGGTCTATTTTGGCTCACTCCCTGGCATTTAAATGTAGGGTTTGCTCTGATAATGTTTCTAAGTTTTGTTCTAAATCCATGAGAGCTTGAAAAGTTCAGAAATGCATCAGCTAGCTTTAGAAATCAGGAGGGCCCTGGAACCGGGAGATCAGCAGCTTAAATTCACATCACTGCCTATGGATGAAATACTCCATCATCTTTTAGAAAAATATAGCTTGTAAAATTGGGCACAGAAATTTAGTCTCCCTCGTAACAGGAAGAAGAAACTGGGTTGAAAGAGAAAGAATTGGGGTGATGAGACTATAACAAAGAAAACCAAGCTCTTTATACATGACATGGCTGTACTAAGGGCTGTGGGCTAAGAAATCATTATTGCCTTAGGGAGGGAGCTGTGATGATGGGGAAGGAATCATCTAGAGGGGCAGAAGAGATTTCACTGTGCCCATCCATCACAGGAACCAACCTAGCCAAACCCAGTCTGTCTGTTGTAGTCCAGGCAACAGCACAGGGGTAGAGGTAAAGCTGCCTAAAATCCTGCTCTGTTGTAGTTTATCCCAGTTTGGAACAGGAGCAAAGCTAGATAGTGGTTGTCCCTGCATGGATAAAGGCAAAGTGAGCTGCCAGGTGAGCAGATTTATGAGATGAAAAGCATTTTGAACAACTCTGACAAAAAGTGGCAGAAAAATTCTTGTTCTCTTCTACAGGTGATAAAACGGGTCACACAAAGCCCCTTATTTCCTCCGTGTGCCTTACACCAGCCCTGAACAGCCCCAGCCCGCAGCAGAGGCCTGGCTGTGCCTGGGTTCCTCCCACATCCTAATGCCGCTCTGGAAACCTCTGAGTGCCTCACACGGAGTCCTGGCTGCTTGCTTGGTAGGGAGGGCAGCTGTGACCTATCCAAAACCAATTATATTCTCTAGGTTTGGTTCGAGTTTTAAGAATTTTTTTTAAATTTGGGAAAACCATTCAGTTGCATAAGGGACGAGGTGATGCCAAGACATCACTGCGCTTCAACATTTGGTTTTATCAAAGCGACCGAGAGGCAGGCATTTAAACATTCCCAACTAGCAAACTAATCTTGTTTGTGCTTTTTGTGTTAGAAATTTCTGACAATTTTTAGATCTGCTGTTTTAAAGGCAGCACTGTAAGTGGATCTGTATACCAATGCCTGTCTCTTAAGTCCTGGTTGTCTAAAGCCTCTGTCCTGTACAGTCACAGCCCTTGCACTTGCTTGCTTTGTTGTTTTCTCTCCCCACAGTCCCCACCTCTCCCCTGCCCCCAAAATGCCTGCAGAATGCCAGTTGAAATGAAGAGTGCTAAAGAGGTTGGAGTAATTTCTAGACACACTGTTAAAATTTTGTGGCGTGGAATTCAAGAGGATTCATCCAATAATGCTACAGCCTACACTTGCCATAGACAGCAAAGTTTAAACCAAATGAGATGGTCTAAATGGCCTGAGCCACAGAAACACATTTTGTCTTTTGCTATTTTTCTAGAAAAAATAAAATCAATGCTGTTTTGGGATGTAAAACTAAGTAGCTGCATCTGGCAATTAGGAGAATTAGAGGAATGGTGGAGGGTCTGAAAGAAAGCCAGTTTAAGGGTCACATTCTTTACTGCTTTCATTTGCTGCTGTTATGGAGATTGGAGCACAGTTGTGCTTAGCACTTGTTTACCAACTCAGATCCAGCTGGGAAAACGCCGTCAGTGTTCCTCTGAATGAGAGGTAAAGTTTCTGATTTTGATATACATTCTCTTTGCTAAGTGCTGAAGGTCTAAAAATCCACCTCTCTAAGGTATTCTCTGCTTTTCAGGTGAGTTGGACTGAAGATTTCTGACATCCTTTTGAAGGCTTCTTGCAGGAAAGATGAAATTTCAAACCTATATATTACCTGAAAGTTGATCTCATCCTGTCTGCTGTTGAAATATATGACCCAAAAGTGCTTCCCTATGAATTAGGCACTCATCATGCATTTTAACCTCCTTGGAGAAAATTATGCAGGTCTCTGAGTTGCCTACATGAGTTATCTTTTATTCATTAGAATCCTAAATGTTATTGACATGCATTCTTAATTATTCCCTGCTGGAAACAGTAGTGTTCCTGAACAAGTATTTTGCAATTGTTATGTCCTGCTGCTAGCATAGTTAATAATGTATATAATAATAAAATACGAAACTATCGGAGCAGAATAAGAGAACTTATTAATATGATTCAATAGAAGAAAATTGTTGCTTGTGACTTTCACAGCCTAACAACAACATTTTCTGAATACTTCAAGCATGCAGAATCTTTGTGATAGGTCTAGCATGGAAATGACACTGCCAAAAGAAAAGCTGGCAAGACATCACCTGCTGTCCCTCCAAAAGCATTAACTGGAGTAGTACCTTCCTTAATGAAACTTATGTTGCCAAAAGCTTTCAAAAGCAGTCTTTGGACATGTGTCTGGAATTAGTGGCTGTTTATTCAAACAGAAAATCCCAACCCTAAAAATTATATTTGTGCTTCAATGTTTCCCCTGTCTACTCTTTTTCTATCTCTTCCTCTGTGCACACACATACATACTTTTCTTTTGCTTTTTGCTGTATGAGAAACCCAAAGGTTTCTGAAAAATTAAAAGTTTATTCTGGAAAACTGTACAATATTCAGGGTTGCTCTCTGGTAGGAAATCTAGAAGCAAAAAAAAAAGTTGGTAAAAATGACAGCCTTTTGTTGTGTTGTACACCAGACAGAGTGTGAGTGATTTGCCAGCGTGTCCACATCTTTTTCCTTAGTCATTTCCAGCTGGCTGCAAATCCTTAAATACATGCCTTTGTGTGCTGTGCAGTTAAATATCATCCAGTTCCTATGCTCTCATCCCAGAGATTTTTCATTTCATTCTGTAGCATATTTCAGTCTTCTCTGATGCTGATAACATGTCCCACCTTTGACACTGACAAATATCACCTTCTGCATCATTTTAATGATAATGGCAAAATTAAATATTAAAGAGATGTAGTCCCAATTTCAGACCTTGATAAGACCATCTAGGAACCAATTTTCAGCCTTCTCATTTTGGCACAAATTATCAGTTCTTTGGTTTAATCAGATCCCTTGCTGCTTTATACTTATTACACTAAATGTTTTCCTCAGCCTGAAAAACTTAAAGTGCTATTTAATCACAGCAGGACTAAACTACCTCGAATTTCTTATCAAAGAAAATACTAGAATGATCTCAAGGGTATGCTACTGGTAATCTGATACAGGATATTATCTTGTTGTCCATTCATCACTCCATCTTCAGTATTTCTTACCTTTAAAACGTATCCTAAAATCTTAAAACCTCTTAAAGATAGGCCAACAGGCTCATAGTTGATAAGATTGCTTATCTTGCTGTTATTTTCCAGCCATGTGCAGGTTAACTGTCAACAGCTCCCTGTAGCTTTTCTTCATATATCTAAAAATCCTAGTGTCATAGAATAATTTGGGTTTGATGTGACCTCCAAAGGTCACCCAGGCCAACTCCCTGCTCACAGCAAGTCTAATGAGATCAGGTTGTGGTGGCATCTGTCAAGGTGAGTCTTAAACATCTGCAAAGAGAGAGGGACATTCCACAGCTGCCTGGGCATTTGAGTACTTTCATGGTAAGAAAATTTTCTTTCTATCTAATTGCTTTCCTATGTTCCTTCTTGTGCCTGTTGCCTTTTATCCTACTGCTGTGCTGTTCCAAGAAGAATCTGACTCCGTCTTCCCTGTACCCCCTGATCAGGGAAGCACAGGCTGCAGTAAGGACATCCTGCAAGTGTTTTCTCTCCCAGGCTCAACAGGCCCACTCCTCTTCCATCATGTTCTCTAGCCCCCTAAACCATCTTGGTGGCCACTTGCAGAACTCACTCCAGAATGTGAATGTCTGTCCTGTACTGGAGAGACCAGTACTGGGTGTTATATCCCAGAGAGGTCTCATAAGTGCCAAACACAGGGAATGATCACTTCTCTCACCTGGTGGCCACAAGAATACAGCCCAGGCTAAAGCCTCCTAGGCTCCTTTGATCCAAGGGCACCCTGCTGATTGATGTGAACTTGTCCACCTGGACCTTCAGATTTTTTTCTGCAGAGCTGCTTCCCAGAGAGTTGGCTCCAGCCTGTCTGGGTTGTAAGGGGTCATTCCATCCCAGATGCAGGAATCTGTATTTGCTTTTGTTGTTTAACTCCCCCGATTCCTGTCAGCCCGTTTACCCAGGCTGTTAGGTCCCTCTGCTGGGCTGCCCTGCCATCCAGCATGTTGACAGCTCCTCCCAATGCTGTGTTATCTGCACACCTGGCAAGAGTGCACTCTGTCCCATCATCCAAATCATTAATGAAGACATTAGACAGCGCTGATCCCAGCACTGATCCCTGAGGGACACACCAGTAGTGGCTGACTGCCGAGTATATTTTGCATCAATAGTTATTATTGATGATTTCTCTCTCGACATGCCAGAGACCAGCAGATCTGAGGGAGATTTGTGTGTCTTATTTGCATTTGTAGTGAGATCACCAGTGGCAAGACAGACACAGTCCTCAGAATGTACTGGTTACTAGCAGTTTCCCAGTGGAGCTCAGTTTGAGTACAAAGTTTTGGGAACACCATTCCGGTTATGCAAATTTTTTGGGAAAAGAAAACATTGTCTAAAACTGAAGTCTTTAGATTGAATAAGTTTTTCCAATAATGATTTCTCATATTCCACATAATAACGTGTGTTTTTTTCAAGCAAAATATGTAAAATTAAAAATATTTCCATACAATTCAGCTGGAGATAATTGAAAAGGCCATTAAAATAAAATACAGCAGTGGGTTGAAAACAAACTATTTTTGTAATTGGCAGTACTAAATGATCCTCTTTACCACTGTCTTGTGAAGAAAAACGAAAGGATAAAATACAAGAGGCAAAAACGAAAGCAGAGCATATTGTGTCCACTCTGGATACTTAAGTAACTTTTGACATTTATTCTCACAGCCAGAATACCTGGCTGATGCTGAAATAATCCCTTGCAAGAGTAACAAGAATCACTAGCCAAAAAAAAATTTTTTTACAGCACATTTTAATATCAATATTATCGGCTCTGGGACTTGTGTTCTGTCAGTGGTTTTGACAAAGAAGAGAAAGCAATTATAGAGCTGAAACGTGTTTGCCATCAGTTGTACTTGAAAAGCCTTCAAGTTAAAAGTGTGTATGACACCAGATTGGGTGATGTGCTAAAAGATGTTTAAAATGTACAGGAATAAAAGCTGAATTAAACTCTTTTCTTATAATACTCTTCAACTTCAGGAAGCAGTCAAACTAATCCATATTTGATGACAAGTAATATTTCTGCTCTGCATCCATTCACAAATTACCTGAAGGTAAAATTCTGCCAGATGATGTAGACAGGAGGAGTTTGGTGACCCTGTGAAATTCTGGGTTAACATAACAATGTCTCAGCTGTAACCTGTATCAGCGAAATATACAAAGAGAAAATGAAATGATGGGAGGCAAGGCTGAGATAGTAAGAGAAGTCTTTTTTAGAACTGCCTTTTTAGAGAGAAAAGTTGTAGAACGGCTGTTTCAGAGGCTCTACCTGGGATCTTATAAAACACTAACCTTGTGGGCAGATCTGTCTGACCTGATCATGTTCACATTTTTAGAGCAGTCAGACAATGAATGTTTCTTTCTCTCCAGGCAAGAAATTCCTCAATATACCACTCCTGCGTGAAGCTTCATCTGTGTTTTACCAGGGAGCTCACTAATGAATGCCTTTGTGCCTGTGTTCTGTTGACTTTGAGGGTGAGAACTGGACGTAATCACATGTGACAAACGGGCTGCAACTCCAACAGGAGTTTGTCCTGTAATAACAATGTTTTGCTGAGTAAAGGCAGAGGCATTATAATTCAGACTCTGCATTTGGGGGGTTGAAGTGTGATCTTTCTTCAATTTCTCCTAAGTTTGGGTTGGGTTTTTTTTTTTGTTTTCTGGGGAGGCATGATGTATGTGTGTGTGTGTGTGTGTGTGTGCTGGTGTACACTAAACTGTGCAACTTTAGACCCAGTTTGCCAGTCTGCTTTTCTAATCTTTATGCACTGCTGCCGTCTGACACAGAGCAAAGTCTTTAGGGGCTGAGATTAAACACACCGTGAGTCTCCATTTCTGATGAAAGCTCCATGGGAACTCCACTGGGATCCCTGCTACTTTGCTGCAGTCAAAGTTGTATGAGCCCCTGTGCCATCCCTTTGTGCTTTAGGGAGACAGCACTGTCATGGGTACAATGAGAGGGCTCTGCTTTCACGCTTTAGGGCATTCATTGCAAAGAATAGCAATGCTTTCCTCCTGTCCTCAAAGCCACTTGTTTACCCACCTCCTTTGTTCAGAACTGAAATATTTAGCTTTAAAACCGGAGAGGAAAACTGTTGGCTTTTTTATTTAGCAGCAGTAAGAAAGTCACACAAAATCACTGGCTCTTTTACTATGCTTGTTTGTTTAAGCATGCAGGGTGGTAAATTAGCTTTCTCTTCTCCATGTGGTTTAATACCCCGCCCATCTATTGGCTGAGGACAAAACAGGCCATAACTCAGTTTTGCCTGCTGTGACAAGTGCTGAGATGAATTAGATCTCAAAGGACTGAATTATGAGATCCAGTATCACAAGGACTTCAGTCTAGTGAGCCCTATACTGACTGGACTGTGAACTGCACATTTGTCATAAGTGTGAGTAATTATGTACATTTGAGAGGGAAAATAATACACCCAAGACTGCTAGTGCTAGACTTTTGGGAAATAATGTCTTTTACCAAGTCTATTGCTTACTTACCAATTTCAGTGAGGAAGCTGTTAATATGCTGAAGGGTGCTACATTTAATTAACAATTTAGTCATTGTAAAAGTTTGAAGATGCCTTGGTTTCAGCTGGTATAGGTTAAACCACATCAGAGGGTTTACAAAAAGTCTATAGTTAAATATTTTCACCTCTGCAGGGGGTTTCTAATCTGCCAGAGTAGAAAAATCCAAGAGAAAACATACTTACAATGCACTGTAAATAGGGGCCTCAAAACATTAGACAGTACCCTTAGATAAACACAGATTGTTTTGTAATGTGCTAAGAAACCAGCATTTGCTCCTGGTGTGCAAGATATCAAATAAAAAACCCACATACAAACAGTGCAATCTCGTTTTACTCAGAGAAGGTTTAATACATAAACCCAACTGAGTCCTATACAGTGGTTTTACTTCTTTAAATACAGGCAGCCAGAAAAAGAGATACTAAAGTTTCGTAGCACACCCTGTGCAGGTCTGGTTTTAGTTGTCCTTTTTCCCAAATGCACATGGTCCTTCTAAAGGGCCATAAAGTCTTTAAAGGATTTACTGGAGTTACCTGGTGTAGTTGGTGTGTCAAATTTTGATTGTTTCTTTGAGACACCTCGGGTCATCTCCGTAATTCTCACCTGGCTTGGTTTTACTTCTCATGCAGGGTGGTGGAGTAAATCTGACACCAGTGTAGCTGAAAGCAGAATATAAGAGGCAGCTTGCTTTGCATCTGAGCTCATTTAAAGGATTTTTTTTTAAATGTCTTTAAACATGTACCTAATATTAGGAGAGTTCAGTAGAACTCAAATACATATTAAATGTAAGAATGCTTTCTTCTTTCAGAACTTGCACTTGACTGTGGGCAAGAGGCTTGCATTGCTATCTGGCTTTTTAAAAGGGCTAATTCTCCTCCTCTTAGTCATGCTGATGTAAACCTGAAATAACCCCACTGAGGTCACTGGGGAATGGCAGAGCACTTTTTGTGTGTCTGAAATCAGCCTGCAAAATAAGCACAACCAATAGAGGCTACTTGAAAAACTTCCAGAATCTACTAAGACTGCCATTGCATGCATACAGGGGAAAAAATCACTTAAATGTTGTTTCAACTTCAAATTCAATTTTAGAACTTCAGTTTTTGAGGGGGAAAAAAATTGGCAAATTTCAGTGGCTAATATTACTTTTACGCTTCTGAAAAGAAATATCAAACTACTGGGAGCGGGGAAGGGGAATGAAATTCTCAAAATAGAAAACTCTCTTCACTTGAAGGCTGTCAGGAAAACAAGCTCCCAGTTTCCTGCAGCTGCAAGAGCAGCCAGAGCTCACTTTAATGACAGTCAGTGAGAGAGGCAAGTTGCTCTATTTTCTCCACACTTGGGCTGCAGCTCACAATGTATACAGATGTTTGGTGTTGGGACACACATCCAATCCCCAGCTCTCCCACAGCACAGACATGGGTGGAGGTTCCATACTGGGAATTGTCTGTAGACCTTTGTATAAGCGTCAGACTGAGAGTATTCATGCCCTGCCTGTCTGTCTGGTTGGTGAGGCCCCTGCATGTATTCCTTACCACACTACATGTAAGGAAGTATTTTGGTGGATCCTTCGGGACTTGATCCTTCGATAGGAGCTGTGATCCCGCAGGTGGGTTCCCTAATTCGTTTTTGAGGGGACCTGCAGCTTTTTCTGGGTAGCAGTAGTAAAATGCTCCCTGTCTGTCCAACAGCTGAAAATGAAGCTCTTCAGTCTGCTGCAGCTGGGTCACTCTGCACTTGGGATTGTGGGATTAATCCTTCCTGACAGCTCTATGCATATGGATATGTTTGTTTTCAGACATGTACTTGAGCTAATGAGCGTTTGGGCCGTTGCTTGGCTAATTCTTTTCATTGTGGGCAATGTGATGCTCATCCACGGGACTTGTGTTATTTAGCTATTCTCTGCAGTGACTGTGATCAAATGGTCTCTTCTTATCATCACACAGTGCACAACATTATTTGTCTCTCTCACGTTCCTGACTCAATACCCTCCCATCTTTGCTTGATCTTGTCCTGCCCTTGAAATATGCTAGTTAGCTGTATGCAAAAACTAACAAGACAAAGACATCACAGTTTTTCTGAAAAGAAAAAAAAAGTGAGTCCTCAGAGTGACAATGACAAATGATTTATACTGGCAGGCACTCTTCATTAACGCTGAATGCTGATAGTCTGCATTCAGCAAGATAGAGGTGACCTCTAGGGCCATCATTTAGCCTGATATTTGTTCATTTAACCTAAAAAAATTATGCTGTCTTTAACACACTAAAAATATAAAAATTACATTTCCCCTCATGACATATGCAATAAAGGGTAATCTCCAAGTAGCCTTTTTAGCATCTATAATTTTACAGAGCACTCTAAAAGTTGCAGTTTTTTTCAGTCATCATCAGACCCACTGCAGTAAACATTGCTGCCATCACATTGCACATGCTGGACCTTCAGCTGTGGGAAAGTGTCATTCCCCTGACCCAGCATCACATCCCAGCTCAGCATCCTGGCTGATCCTCGCCTCTCATTTATGTTTGCCATGCTTCACACGTATCTGAACTGATAGTGGAAATCTTGTAAGAGCTGATTGTTGAGAGCCATCGGTGCTCTTTGTAGAATATTAAAAGAACTGATGAATACACCACACAATTCACTGAGGAAGGTGCCTCTATGAATGGCTGTAAACAAGAAATGTTGCTCATATGGAGAGGAAATAAATGCTGTGGCCCTAAGGGTGCTAACGGGTCCTAACGATGCTGCCCAGCCTCACTAGGTGCCCCCATCCAAAGGCACGAGAAGATTTAGGAATTAACTGCCTAAGGGGTCCACAGGTATAGTAGAATAGGGGATTTTCTTTTCTTCACAGAATGTGCTCAGCAAAGATCTCTAAGAACAGGAGAAGCTGAAAGGAATCAGGCAGTGCTACAATTGCAGGTTTTTAGATATTCTGGGAATACTGCTTATAACTGGTGTTCACAGTGGGTTCCTCCAGGCTGAATCAAGTATTAAATATGGCTTTTTCACTTCCTTGTCTGAAAGCAAGTTCTCCTAAGACTGGAGCTACTCTTAAGGTTACTGGATTTGTTCCTTTGACAAACCTTAGCGTGGCGAGGAGGAAATTAATTCTTGAAATCCTCACCATATGTGGGTGTAAAACAGAGAAACCTGGCTTAGCCACACTGACTGTTTTTCCTCTGACACACTGAGAAAACACTCCACAACTCATTCACTCTCTACGTTCTACACACTTCCTTATTTGTTCCTACACACTGGAGTAGTGCCTTCTGTATGTTAATAGAGAAGAATTGAACCCTAAAAGTGAGATGTATTCTGATACAAGTATCAAATGCAGCTAGAAATAAATTATATTGAAGTGTCTGGCTTTATAACTGCTTAGTATGTTACTATTCCTGCCTTGGAGCAATTACATGTGTTCATACTGGAAGTTCATCTAATACAGCAGGATGTGCATGTACGTGTGTAGAAGTCTTCTGCTGATTCACAGTATGCCAGTCAGTGTTAATTATAAGCAGGAAGAATTAAAATTTTGGGAGGGTGGATCTTGCAGTGCTATTTATCTCTACTTAAACTAGGACATGGCTCCAGACTATATGTGTCTTGCATTCTCAGCCAATGGATTTGTGCACAGAAATAGGATGCTAAGATACTCAGATACCTAAATTATTCAGTGTTATTCATATTTCAAATAGCAATAACTTAATTTTCTTCTTTGAATGTTTTTCCTTCTACACCCACCCATGTTATCTGTGTTCATGTACACATTGTTTCCTGATGGAACAGCAGGTCTGGATGCCAAATGGAGCTGTACCTGCTGGCTTTGATGCAAAGCAGTGTTAGTGCCCACGGCCTAAGGAGACTGACGTTCCTGTTCCATATGACTTCTCTGCCTCTCTGGTGACAAAGAATACCGTATGAAAAATATCTGTATGTCAACACCAACTCCTGTGCATGTGTCCATAAGGTATTCCAAGGCTTTTCCCAAATTCACATTTTGGACAGCAGTGTGGGACATAAAAGTGCCCTTGATATTGATTTTAATGGAAGGACAATGACTCAGGAGGAAACAGCCACCACTTTTCATGTCTGGCTGGGGCCCCCCTGAGCTAGTTTGACGTGTATCAGAGAATGGGGCAATAAGGAAGCTGGCAGTGATGTTGTCAGTGCTGAAGGCTAGTTTTCTAGGTAGATTTCCCTAATTATACTTTTTAAGTTAGCAGTTTCCTTGAGAACTAAATACAACAGGGAAATAGTATCATGTGCTTAAAATTTTCCTAACTTTATGGACAACTCTTTAGTTTAGTACAGCCAGAAGGGTCAGAAATCTTCCCCAGCAAGATACCTGGGAATTCCTCAGAAGCCAGGAAGCATTCAGACACTAAAGCCAGTTTTGCTGGCATCTCACCATCTGGTCCCAACTCGCCCGGCAACAGAAGGGTAAGAGCTGTCACTCTGAATAACTTTACTGCCTACGTCTTTGGCAAGTTGAGTCTGAATTTAACTAAAATCACAGCTTGCAGCAAGAATATTTATGAACTAGGAAACCCTCCTGCAAGCGTATAAGGGCAATCTTATATCTATATATATATAGTGTATATATATATGTGTATACATATATATATATATATTTTCATACCCCCTCCCCTTCCTCCTATCTCCATGTTAGCAGCCAGCAATGTGGCCACCCTGGTTGCCTAGGAAGCTGATTGCTGCTCCTAAAGGATCTGTTTAAAATTCTGATCTGGATTCTAGTCAGGTTTGTGAGACCCTGGGAATGGAGCTCTTGAAGTGATGGGTACTTTCCATTTTCCCCCCTCTCCTCAGCTCCTCTGGACTGAGAGAAGGCAGCTGTGCTGCTTCGCGAGACAGAGCAGCTGGACTTGGTTACCCCTAGAACCAATTAAGTGCTGGAAGAATGGCTTGCCTTATTCCAGGGAGACAGAAGGAGCTGTTTGGGATCATAAATGACACTGGAGAGTAGCTGTGTATGTATGCAGTTATTTTAAGGGTTGTTTTTGAGGCTTTTTCTATGCACCTGCTGCCTTTTTGGGCATTTGTACTTTCAACTGCATTGTTTGAAATGCAAATAAAAGCAATATTACATATTCAGACAATCTGAGACCTGTGTTTCAGAGGACTATGCTGAACCCTTTGTGGAGTTTCTTTTCAGAAGCTAATTCTAGTGGAAAATTACAAATGGAGCTTTAAACAGGTGAAATAATAAGCCGGCCATATAGTGCACCTATCAGAGAGGCAAAGGTGGGTGCTCTCTCCAAGCTGGTTTCCATCCCATAGCTCTACTGTTTGGACAGACAAAGCAGGGTTTCTAAGAGGAAAGTTCCTTAACATTTAATTTTGGCCTAAGGCTGTTCCAGAAGTGGTCTGTCACACCTCATTATATGTGCTGTTCCAACCTAGATAGGCATTCAGAATAACACCTGGATAAAAATCTATCAGTACAATTACTGATTATCAACGCAACAGATATTAATTAAAAGAGATCTTAGATGGTAGCAAAAGCTAGAGTTTGAGTCACTTGTTTATGCTCTTAAATGAGTGTAGGATCTCATTTAAAACTGCTTTGAAGTGTGAGTTATGAACAGGAGCCCTTTGATCAGGAGTGAAGTATGATGTGTCATAAGGCGTTATGCCAAAATAAAGAAGCCACTTAAGCTTTCTCTCCAGGGACACTAAGCAAAATGAGAGCTATGGTTCCCCTGCTGTGTCTCATGCTAGCAAGTCCATGCTGGAGAAATTGGGCTATGAAGATTACTGCTGAACCTCTGCAAAGTGGGAAATGGCATTTGGTTTTCTGCTGGGGAGAAATCAGAAATGCACGGTACAAGTGTTTTCTTAGTGTACCTGTAAAGCCTATCTCTACTGCATACTTTCCTCCCTGAGTGTGGTCCCACACACACTTCCTCTTTCAAAAGCTTCAGCCCCAAATTAAGTTTGTGGTTTCTGCTGCTTGCAGCAATTTTTCCATAAAGAAGTGACAGCAAGCTGTTCTTCAAAGTATATCACTCTGCACATTTAGAAAAAGCACAACTGGAATGTGATGGGCAGCACTGCCATGTGGTGGTTGCTGTCCCATGAGTGCTAAACCAGCTTTGTAGGCAGCTGACTGCATTGCTGTTGGGTGACTTCACTGGATTTCGTCATTCTGCCGTGCTCTGACAACACTCTTTTGGCTCCTGCTGGGATAAAACATGGACCTGCTGGGATCAGAGGCCTGTATTTTAATCCAGTGGTTGTTCTGCATCCAGCTTCATGGCAGTGGGACATGGAAAAAAAAAAAGGAGGAGGAAGTAATGGGCCAAACTAACTGTACAAGTTATAGTTGTTCAGAGGTTCTAATTTATTTTTTAAGTCCTGCAAATAAATCAGTGATTTTCCAAATGAAGGCGTATTATATCCTCCAGGACACAGAGTCATGAGCAAACAGCACTCTTCTATTCACTCTGAAAAAAAAGTGGGGTTTTCTATGAAGTTATCCAGAAGAAAGGGCAATATTGGCATGTACAGCCAGATAAGGCATATTCTTCTGTATATTTCTTCACCTAGAAACAATGTAGAATTTGTAATTATTATTTGGGATTTAATCAACCCGTGAAAGAGTAGAGGAAAATAATGAGATACGTGGTAATATTCCTAGTATGTACTTTAATTACTGATTGCTTGATTACTGCTGAAACTGATGAGGCTGAGTGTGATGATATTATCAGGAAGTTAAGCCTGATAGCAAGAGACGAAAACATAGCATTTAACATGATCATGATACTCTGCAAAACAGCATCTTTGAGGGTTGGATTGAATGACTCCCTGCAGAGATAATTTAAATGCTGTGAAGCCATATATCTAGAAATGCTGATGAATAAGATAATAGACAGCCTCTGAGGAAAACAGAAGCTGCTTTAATGCAACAGAAGAGTTACAGAAATCTCTGTGAGTGGCTGTGGCACCATATCCAGACCAACGGTTCCAACATTATTAAAAGATTCCAAAAGATCCAATGAGACTTAGAGTCTGGTAATTTAATGGGTAACGATATTTTCATCCCAGGAAGTTATAGGAATATAGTTCTGAAATGTACATGAGTCACCAAGGCACTCAGAGCTATAAAAACAGGGGGAACTTTGTCAGACATTGGGCAGATACACCACATGACACCCAGAATGACACAAGAACATGCACCAAACAGCTGAAAGAGGTGACATCAGACTTCAGGTATGTGGTGGTGGCAAAAAGAGGCATAAAAAAACTGTTTTCAAAGGGGTTTCCTTCCAGAACTGTCAGTTTCTGTAATACACTTAAAAGCAGTAAGACTGAAACACAGAGCATCTCAGCCAGTAATTAGCAAAATGAAAATAGTGCTTGCTAAGAATGTCACCTTTTACTAGATGGAGAGTGAGGACTCTCTGAAGCATCCAGGCGTGTAGCTGAGAAATCCAGCCCAAGTCAAACAATGGAACTGAAAGAATGCTTCAGACCACTGAAACTCCTCTGTTCCTAAAAGAAGAAAAAACCCCCACCCACAGACTTAGAGGGTCTGAAACTGTTAGTGAAGAAATAACCATAGAAGTGAAACAAGCACATACAAATATTACTTTGTATAAAATGCTCTCACACAGTTAAAGGGTACAATAGGTTACAAGTGCCCCAAAGCTTTCTTTATGCACAAAACTGACTGTAAACTTATCTCTCAAGCAGTAGCTGGGATCTAGCTGGTATTTTGGGTAAAATCTTTGAGCTTACTCCCTGATTCCCATTTCCTGCAGAAGTATTCGCTGCTGGATTGAGTAGAAAATTGAATTATTTTATGCTGTGAAATCGAATTGCTTGTGTACTATGTGTGTTAGAATTTGTCTTGCAGGATAGCTATGAACTAACCCCTTGCTTCTCCCAAGGATCTCCAGTTCAAAAGCTGGCAAAGAGAAGCATGTGGAGCTGCTATGACTTAGCGACTAGAAATGAAGGAGAGGGAGAAAAAAACCCCACTTAACTGTTGGAATATACATAATTTTCAAACTACCACCACCAACAACATTATGACCATGAGCTTGAAAATCTAAGTAAACCATTAGTT
The DNA here is from genome assembly GCA_013397815.1 of Aleadryas rufinucha. Lineage (NCBI taxonomy): Eukaryota > Metazoa > Chordata > Aves > Passeriformes > Aleadryas > Aleadryas rufinucha. Next base: position 1,138,014 of record VZTH01010011.1, read on the forward strand.
TAGAACTGTTCTTGCAGGCTGGTGGGGCTGCATTTCACCATGACCTATCATCTCTAACTCAGGTTGTCAGTTTTCCTCTTGGGATTGAGGTCAGCCAGAGGAACACTGCAGTGTTTTGACCATATATAACAGTGGATTGCCTTGGCCATGGTTGGTTGATGGTAGTGAATGAACATGCACTTCTAACATCCAGACATGCTCATGGCTACTGTCTGGTTAATGCAACAAAACTTCTGTTAGTTCATAGCTAATTCACTCTACTGAAAGGACAGAAGAGCAAATCCTGCTGCTATGAAATGTTATTTGCACTATCATTTGATGCATAATGGTATGTATAGAAGAAAGTAGATTCAATTGACCAGAATATCAAGTGAGGTGATATGGTGGGGCTGTGAGTAATTCAGTATCTGCCCCAAGGACAGGAGCTGCAATTGCTCTGCCCTGTGAGTATTCAGTTCGTCTCCTCTAATTTCATCTTTAAAATCCAAGTGTATGTAGTTTCTGCAGAGAAATTTTCAGGATATTAACAACTTTAGGGAACACAGTAATTTGTTTTATAAACATCATAATGATTATCTCTAAGGAAGTTGATTTCTTTTGTGTGTATAAGCAAGCATATTTTATTCTCCACAGCAAAAACATCCTGTAACGAAAATTAAATCCTTTTATTCCATGGAGAACAGATTGACAGTTTCTGAATCCTAAATCCTTTTTGAACTGCACTTTGTTCTGGAGGGACGTGGAAATGTGACTGCCCTGGCAGGCATTTGCCATCATGGCAAATCACTGTTTCCTTACAGAGATGATTGTTCTGTAAAGTATGTCTCCTGCTTTCTGGGTAGGGGAAGGCCAGATTTCTTTGTGCTATTGTTGGGCATTTTGCAATCCTAACATGCCCTAAAGTGATCTGGTGAACTGCAGTCAGAACTCACTGTCCACATCTAGGGGCTAGTAGTTTGTCTTCTGCTCTTCTGCAAAGCCATTATTTTTCAGATGGTTGGCACTGGTTTTATACAAAATAATAAAATCGTTATGATCAATTAGCTCTAATCTGATGTGATGCTGGTAGCAGGGAAGAACAGCTGCGCCTGCGTTTGATGTGCAGCAGTCGCTTGCAGGCTGCTGAGCAGCTCTGGGGATGGCTTTTGGAGAACAGCAGTGGGTAAAGGCTCCATTCTTCTGATCTGCAGCTGGACAACTGCCTCCCACACTGCTCTGCAGTCTGTTGGTTAAAACTTGATTAATTCCTGCTTCTTATCCCAAACAGAAAGTTGGAGAACCTCAGCACATTTCCAGGTCATATTTTCCAGAAATCATACCAGTCATGCAAAAGTACGAGTTTAGCCAGGAAGCCATGCCCAGTCTTTTCCCGGGGTATGTTGACTCTGTGGATGTGCAGCATCAAAGAAAGAAAATTTGGCTCCATGCTGCTGTTTACAGGGCTGTGACCACCAGTCACTATGACCCAAGAGTAGAGGCCACAGAGATAAGTGGGTCTGCTGGTCTGGCAGAGCAGTGCAACAGCACAGTTGGAAGCTGGCAGAATTATCCAGGGCTGGAAGTGGAACCACAGGAGTATGAGAATCATAGACATTCTTCGAGGTGCCTTCTGACTGCAACAAAAACCCTGACAGCCACTTGCTATAGACACACTGGTGCCAAATATTTAGTGTTAGTGCATTGCTTTTGATCATCCAGCATTCACAGAGGCTCTGCATCCCCATGCCAGAGTAGGTATGTAAAGGGAATTAGGATATTCCCCAAATCTGCAGAATTGATTTTAGAGTCTGCTTTAGGGATGCATGAAAAATTGGTGCATTTGAAAGGTGATCAGCTTGTAGGATTGAACAAGCCCTCCTGCTGGTGGAGCAGAATTGGCTCCTGTGAGGGGACAGGCTAGTTAGCTGGGAGCTGTTTTGCTTGGAACAAATTCTGGTGAGTACAGCGCAAGTCATGGAATGAATTCACTTTTATCAGCTGCACAAGAGAACGTGTTTGTTTTATCTTGATACTGAAATCTGTGGCATTTCTTCCGAGGGGCCGTGACAGCTTGGAGCCGTACTCCCGGTGAGTCAAGTATGAGAAGAACGTGCCAGCGGAGTGAGCGGCAGTAATCACCTCGCTCAGCTGCGGGAGATGGTCGTGCCGCATCTCCGGGGAACTGACGGCCATCCACTCCAACGCTGCAAGCTGAAAGCAGCGGGAAGTTGAAAAACAGGGCTGGGGCGTGGGGAGCTCGGGCTGGGTGTCCGCTGTTGGCCCCGGAGCCTCTCGCTGCTCTCCGCAGCTGTGGCTGTGAAAGAAGGCGGCTTCAGAGGGCTGACACTTCCCGGCTCCTTGGCGGGCGGGCGGCGTATGCGGCGGGCGGCAGCGAGCACCGCGTCCCACGCCGGCTGT
>VZTH01010011.1:1140489-1174473 GCA_013397815.1 Aleadryas rufinucha
GGCCTCGGGGCGGGTCAGCCCTGCAGCCCTGCGGCCGGACGGGACCGCGGGCTGGACCCGGGGGGTGCGAGCCCCGCTGTGTGCGAGCCGTGTGTTACTCTGTGTGTGTATGACGCGGGGTGTGTGGCCCGGTGTGTGAGAGCGGTGCAGGGCAGGGTCTGGCACGGGCTCGTCCCCTGCGAGTCCCCGCGCCCGCAGCCTGGCTCCGGTGCCCTCCTCGGCTGGCAGGGGCAGCGGGGCTGGAGCGCAGCTGCTGCGCTGCTCCGGGCACCGGGACTTGCCATCCATTGTCGGTGGAAACACAGTTGCCGGAGTGGAGTAACTTCGTGAATTCACCTGTTTCCTCCTGCCTCTTGTCTTTAGCGTGTCCCATAGCATCATTTTCATCGCACATACTTAACCTAAACATTTTCAGAGCCTTGAACAGACTTCTTAGGCTATTTCTGTGCTGCAGGTTCCCAAAAAGCAACCCCGAACGTTTTGACAAGCGTGGACTTCTCATTTGGAAGTGTGTTCTGAGATGGACATTGTCTTAAGCCTTCACACAAAGTGTGACCCTTAAAAAAAAAAAAGTCTGTGAAAGTGTATTTTAAAATGCCGGGAAGTAAGGGGTTAAACAATGCATTTGTAAACACTGTAACCTGAATTTCTGGACGGATCACTTTACATAAAGTCTTTGACAGTGGAAATCACAGGGTGAGAAAAGCATGTGTAATGACTTTATAAGCCTTTTATTTTGTCTGGCATCATAGTCTCAGATGAGCATCTGAGTACAGACCTTAAATTTTCTCTTCTGCAAATTTTGCAAAGATATTTTTATGTGGTGAAAAAACCCATACTGAATAAGTGGCTCTATCCTTGACTAACTGCAAAAGCTGTCACATATAATAAGTTATTGTGCCAGTATTACAATAGTAATGGGATATTAAACCAGCACATTTTGGCAGTAAGTAGCTGTAATACTTATGCCCTGTTTTGACGTCTCTAGAAGGAGGATTAGCTCAGACAGAATTTGTAGTGGGAGGGTGTGAGTGGGATGAAAAGCAAAAGCTGCTTAATTTTAATCTTCTCAAAAAGGTAACTACAAGTAGTGCACATGGTTAAAACACATATGCTCCTCTCTCTAATGGCTTTTAATTGTAGTATCTTAAATATTTTATGTAAACTCAGTAGTGCTGAAATACTACTTTTTATAAGATTCAATCCGTAGCGAACAAGCTCCCTGTTCTGGGGCAAAGGAAGCATTGAGGGATAGCAGGGTGTCATAGGAAGGTCTGACAACAACAGAGCTGTGAAATGGCTTTGGTGTAACTGAGGCTGTGTCTGTAGAGGTGTGCCTCGGGTTAGGCTGCAGGCAGTTACTTAAATTGTTTCACTTTCATCATTGGGAACTTCATTTTCTCTAACAGCTTCCTTTTGTCTTCTGAGATTTTTTTGGCTAGTTTTAGAGGTGGGCATCTTGGAGTGAAGAAACACAAAGAGCAATGCTTCAGGGTGTGCAAAACCACTGTCCCCCGTGAAGTGTGCTTCCTCCAGTGGTTTTACAAGGGGGTGTATATTCCTACATACTTACCATAACCTCCTTAGATGAATGAAACCTCAGGTGTTCTGTGAGGTTTCTTATCTAGGTCATTGTTTATGTTCACAATCTCATAGGAGACCTTTGAAACTAGACTTTGGTTCAATTTTTTTGGATGCTTTTTCTGATGAAGTTGCAGATACTGAAAAAAAAATTCTTTTACTTGTAGAAGCTTTGTATCGTGTGTCTGCATGTTATTGCCCAAAAGATGAATAGTGGATTCATGTGGCCCTAAGTGTGGCTTTTATCTGGATCTATGGTCAGTTCTACTTGCAAATTCATCTCCCCATGATTTTATCTTTTGACTAACAAAAGCATGTTGGCAATTAATTAAGTGGAAAACCACTGCGAGATATGTGTTGCTCACAAACATACATCACACGAGTGTAGGAATTAAATGCTAAGCCACCTACTAACATATGCTTTATGATTTAGTTTTATGGTTTATGATGGATGCTACAAAGGAGGTGGTGGTACTTTAATTGTTCAGGAGGGTGGAGTCTTCAAGCCTGCCTCTACCAAAAGGATGAAGGTGGTGCTTTCTCAAGGAGCTTGGGAGTGTGCAGAAAATACACAGCTGTTGCTTTGGCTGTTTAAGAGAATCATTTGGTGAGGGAAGTATGAGAAGATTAAAGAAGATGGAGCTTGTTATAGGGAATACAGGAAAGTTTTGGGCATTACTGGTAGATAGCTGCCAATAAGATGCAGGAAAAGGCAGCATGGCAGCCCAGCCATACTGACAGGCACTAGAGCAGCACACACACAAACACTGGTAGACAGCAGCATCAAGAGCAGCTCAAAAAGAACCTCAGTGGTCCAAATGTTGGACAAACTGTGTAGTTTGGGTCAAAACTGTCCCAGTAGTGCATCACATTTGGGAAGTGTTTGAACATAGCCTTTAATCTTGACTCTTCTGGGAGACAGGCAAGCAAGTGATGCATTGATGCACATTCAGAAGGGTGTATTTAAAAATACTCTGGCTTGGGTGGTAAATTATATACAAAAATGAAAACTTAACTTTTGCAGCAAAAAGGGAAGAAATGTCAAGTTCTTGAGAGGAGACTTTAAATGTAGATTTCATGCAAGATTTCTACTTGCATGGGTCTGAGTGTCATGGTAGTTTTACTGGATTTGTGTTAAAATATTGCAGTACTGGTAAAATTCTGTGCTTCAAAGTCCTTATTTTCTTATTTTCTTTGAAAATCTTTTGAAAATGCTTTCTATAACAGGGAATGGAAATGCAGGCCACTGTATGGCATAAATTTCACAGAAACAGAATTGGAAACAGTTGATCATAAAGCTACGTAAAGGATGATGACGACTGAAGGTTTCTGTAGCAGTTTTCCAGGACAGTACTAGGAATGCTGTACAGACTGTGACATGCTTCATATTCTGTTAAAATCAGGCTGCTCTTTGGTGAATCCCAAAGAGAGTCCCCGGAAGCAAGCATTTGGCTTTGCACACTATTTAGGGTAGAAAAATTTGGGAAATTTTATTGCCTAAAATTTTTAGGGGAGGATACATGAATCTTTACTTAGGTCAGTGTAGGAGCGCATGAGCTTTGCCCATGTGGCTTGTTTTGTGCCATTGGGTTTAGGTTAGAATTCAAAATTCATGTTCTTGTTTGTCTTGAAAATATTAGAAGTTCTCTGATTACAGCTGGGTACGGCATTCTCTTGTTCAGTGAAGACATAAAAGAGTGGGAAGGTGTACTGTGACAAATGACATTTATGATTCTTTTAAAAAAATCAGATAATGCCTGAATCATCAATGTAATGGTTCATCCTGAGCAGCAAGAAAGAGCATTTTTTTTTGCATTGTGCAAGCTGATAATAGAAACATTTGCTAGGAAGGCTACAAAGGTAGATGGTAACTGTGTGATTAGGCACTAAGTGCTTCTGATGACAGGCAGAGGATTCAGAGCATGATTGACAGGCTATTTCATATTGATTAGAGAAGTAAACTGGGCTTTGAAAAGCTAGACAGCTGGTATATTTTTTAGAAGTAGCTGATTTTTGGAAGCTGAAATAATTAGGCTTATTTGTTTGTGCCACATGGTAAACACATTCAGAACTCTGTCTGGAAATACTAATCAGTGGCTGTTTTCCAGCTGATCCATTCATAGTTCCTACAGCCACCTAACACTTTAGCATGAACCAAGAATGAAGTCAGTTTCCCCCAGAAATTGTCACAGGATTCATGGTTTCCCTTGTGAAAATAAAATAAACACCACAACTTTGTGTCAGTGACAGTGATCAATGTCACGGTTACTCGAGTAGGGGACGATGCTGTTCTGTGCCCTCCTGACGCTGGCAGTGGCTGGTTGGGGACCCTGCAGACAGCTGGTACCCTCTGTGGTTAATCATTGTTTAAAATGACAAAGCAGTGCTGGCACTGGTTCCTGCACTTTGCTGTGTATTTCTCATACTTTATTCATCTTCCCTGCGTCTGTGGTTGTGGTGTCGGTTTGTTGATTGCTCCTGAGTCTGAACACAGGCTTGTGTTTCTGTCTCTGAAGACCTTTGGGCACCTTCACGAGGAGCTTCTGTGGGCTGATAAAATGTAAAACTAGCTAAGCAACTAAAGCAACAAAACTGTAGCCGAAGGGCCTTTCTGAGGAAATGCTGGGACATGATGTTTAATGCCAGCACTGCTTACCTAAACCTATTTTTATTTTTCCTTTTGAAGCAATAACTCCCCAGCCTGCACCTGTGTGTTCAGCTGTCTGTAGCTGTGAGATGATGTGTTCCTAGTGGTTAGCTTGTGCTGCTGCCATGAGGATCCAGGGAAAAGCCAGGCATGCCCTTTTGCCAGCAGCATGGCAGTTGTCCCAGTATGTTGCCTGTGTTATTCCCCATTCAGCTCTCCAGCAGCCAGGCAAGTTGGCAGTTGTGCAAAGTGTTGTGGGGAAGAAAGGGCAGCAGAAAATGCTGACTGTGTGCTAATGCATCTGTGTAATCACCATTCTGGGGTTAGATTGCAGCAAGATGACAAAACTGCTGAGTAAAGTATGTTTAATCTTTTTTTTCCCTCTCCATGAGCTGCAGTGGGTAATAGTAGAATCTGTGGAGAAGCACAACTTTTCCACTTGGAACAGAATTGTGTATCTACCCTGTAATTTTGAATCCTTGAGATTGTATGGAAGTGGTTGAATATGGGAGTTTTGGGTGACCTGATATACAGTAATATATATTCCATATAGGATGGAACAGATCTCATGCAGGGCTATAGGCAGAAGAAGAATCTTTTGGGATGAGGGTCAAAATATAAGCTTGAGCACAAGGCTGGGATACAGTAGAAATGTGATGGGTAATGAAATCAATGTCATCCCTTCCATACCTCTTGCACAAACTCCTCTAACATCAGGTTGTTGCACTGCCATTTTTCATGTATAATTTAGCTAATCTAGTAAAATAGTGTTTTACTACTCGGAAAGCTCTTGGTAGTAGCTAAATCACCAGATGTAAAGTGGTGCCTTTTGGGGTGAGCTGAAAGCTGTGAGGCAGTGGCTGGGGCACTGGGTGGGTTCAGATTCTGGCAGTTTTACAAAGGATGAGAGATGAAGGACCAGGGGAAGATGGGATGGAGAGATTATTAAATCTCCCTAAATCCATTCAGTTTGGCTACTGGGAGCAATCAACCTGTGTGAGCCCCTGAGGGCTGTGGGTGTGTCACTTTCACCAGTAGAATATGTTTGAGGTAAGGTATAAGCTGACCCACTATAAGGTCATTTGGAACTAAAAGAAGTACAGATTTGGAAACTCAAATCACATTCTCAAATCCAAACCTGACTTGAGTGGAAGAGCTGGCAAGCAGTGAAAAATGCTATCCTTGATACTAACATCATCTTGAACATTGGATGGGATAAATTTGACTCATTGTGGGAAAATAAGCATTTTTCTGTGTTTATGAGCTTTCTTCACTGATCTGTTGATTCAACTTGTCTTCTCTGGTTGATCACAACTAGCTTTGAGTGCATCCCTGCAATGTTTGCTTTCAGAGTTAGTGCCAAAAGAAGATATTTGCCACAGGACACAACCCCTGACACTGGGGCAGAGGGAGGCAGATTGCCGCTCAGACGAAAGACATGCACAGGGGAGTGTTATAGCAGGAGATGGAGTTGTTCAAACAATTAAAACTGTAAAAAGTAAAACCTTAACTTAAGAAAAAAAAACCCAAAATCATTTAACAATTCAAGCACATTAACTGCTTTGCCTTTGTGTGCTTTTTGGAGCTGTGATGTTATCTGATCAAGCACCGGCTGTGATCTGGGGGTGATTAGGATCTATGCTCATAGTTATGAGCATATGGCATATGGTTTTAAATTGTAAGTTTAAAATAATTACATTCTGGTGCTGTTTTTAAAGAATTATTTAATTATCTGTATGTTCTAGGATGGTTTTGCTGCTGGTTAATATTCAGTTCTGGCCTGGAGCCATCAAAATCATAAGGTTTCTTTCAAGTTTCATAATACTGTTAAAAAAGAGTTGCTCAGTTTCCTTTAAGGAAGTAAAAGAACTTCCTTTGGTTTTGTTTTTACTTTCTCTGCAGTTCAGAGGCTTGTATGACCTATTACTGCATAGGAGAAGGAGTAGGAATATGGGGATATTCCTGAAGTGGATAACAGAGAGGTGAGCTTGTGACAGATTTGCCTAGATATTAAAATTTGGTTCACCCAGAGTCTCCAAAGTGATGTGCTGGACTGGTGGGTTGGTATTGACTTCAAGTTTTTTAAGATTTCTACACAGTAGTGTAGGACATTGATCTTATTTCAAACCAAAAAGAGGTAATGAAAGCCAGATCAAAGTACTTACTGAGAAGTGTCTGAATGGAAGAATCTCTTGAACTAAGGGTTTACGTGGACCAAAAGAAACCAAAGTTAAGGACACCTACTCCTGGAAATATTTCATGATCTCATACATTTGCTGTTCAAATGAGTAAACCACATAAAACCATAGTTGGAAAACCAAAGGCCAAAGCGTGGAACTTTCAACAATTCATAAAAGGAATATGAAAACAAGAGAAGAGGTTTTAAGCTAGCAAAGGAACTGCAGTGGTCTCTTCAATACTTAAGATTTGGGTATGCCATGAATGCTGATGTTTTAAAAGGAGGATAACTTGTGATCCATCGTTATTTAAACTCTGTTGAAAGCTTTGTAATTTGACAGATTTTATTACAGACTGGATTTTATTGGTAGACTGTAACAAAGTGAAGCTCCTCTGTGGTTTGAGGGAAGCAGTTCTTGCTGTATCATGTTCTGTCTGAAATGCAGCTTCAGATTCAAACCCATGTCCATCTTCAGGGGTTGTGCTGTGCTCTGAGCCCTTAGAGCAGCGTTGGTCGTGCCAAGCAGACGTCTCTGCTGAAGGACTGGAGTTCACAGGTTCCTGTGGGTGCCATGTGGAGCTTTCCTGTGTGTTTTCCATGATGTGCAGCAGAAGTCAGGCACAGAGGTTCCTGCCTGGGCTCTGAGCCCCCAGAGTGAAGTGAGCCAAAGCATCAATGACTAAAAGTACAAACCAAAAGGGAGAGAATGCAGGAGCTGGCAAGTGTGAATTTTGCTGCTGACCACTGTTTTGTCCTCTGATCTAAACAGATGTCTAAATCTGTGAGAAAGTAGAACATAAAGGGGACTGCAGACAGGTTGGAATAAACATTCCATAATTGTTTCTATGTGCAGCCCTGCTTTTTCTCTTTGTTTACAGTCAGAGCTAATTTAGACTCTTGGTAAGTTCCTGCAGGCAGGGGCATGTCATCCCTGTGTCCTGGCTGATGGGAACACTGGATATTCTGTATAAATAGACCAGTGAAGCTGGTAGGAGCAAAAATACCTCTGCTATCAGGGTGCTGCCAGAGCCTGGGCATGAAGGCAGCAAGCTGTCTCCAGGCTGAATCTCTAAAGGGGAAATGTTCTGGGAGAAAAGGAGACTAATGTTCAAGTGGTTTAATTTATTTATTTTTAACAGAAGGATGTGCAGGACATGGAAATAATATTTGAATTGCAACTGTACAGAACTTCTCTCATATATACTGATAATTTTAGAAAAAGCAGCATAGAGAAGGAAAAGAATCATCTAGGGCAATGACTTAATCCCAAAAGAAAAAGATATTTACAGTACCTTATGTTTTGAAACTATAGTTTTCTTCATCTCTAAGTTCATATATTTACTTACATTTTTCTTATTAATAGTTCTAGGAACCATTGATTATGTAGAAATAACTTCAGTACTGATCCCTTTTAGTGACTGCATGTCAGAAGTTATTGTGCTTGATCTTAAAAAAGCCCTGTTTTGGTATTCATGTGTTTGTAAATGTGATTTTGAAACATTACTGAATCAAAAAGGATATTTACAAGTCACAAGTATGGTATTTCTTCCAAAAGTTTTTGTCTGAGTTTTCAGAAGCATTATGTTTTGGAAGTGTTTCCTTGCATGGTGAGTGGTGGTCAGAGTACAGAGGTAAGCTGACACACCTAAATGTTTTGCTGTGCAAGGGTGAAAAAAACCAATTAAAATCTAACACTTAATGATCTTTTCATGCTTTTTAACAGTTCCCACACTTTTTTTTTTTACTCATTTATGTTTGTTCAAGATAACATGGGCATAATTTCGTCAGAAAATTGATGTAAGTCTAAGGAAATTCCAGAAACGGGAAAGATTTCTGGCTGCAAAATAAGTCATGAGTGAGTGGGCTAACATGAGTAACACTACTAAGCAGGTTTTATTTCATCTTTTCAATGATGAGCCGGTTTTACTCTTTTTAGAAAGGCATTTATTTGCACCAAGTGTTGTGACCTATTTTTCTTAAATGCTATTTAAAAAAAAAAGTATGTTTCTTGTTTTTTTCCAATGGGAAGATGGAGAGTTGTGCTGAACAGCATCACAGATGCTGTCTTATTTTGTGATGCCGTGCAAAATGCACCCTCAGTGTTGCAGGGATCATATGTCCAATTTAAATTGCTGCTGCTGTGGCTGCAGGGGTTTTGTGAGGGTTTCCTCACCGTGACAATTACAAGCATCAGTAACTAAGCAGGTCATGCTGACCAGAGAATTGGTTCTGCTGCGTGTTCCCATTTCCACTCTGTTCTGGTGCTTGCCACGGCTCTTTATAGTGCTGGTCGATTGCTGGTCATGACCAGAAAATCCCAGCTGCTATTTTGCATTCCTGCAGGAAAAAAAGCGAAACCCCTTGAAGTGCCAAAGAAAAGGTTTGGCTTGTGCCATTTGCTGACACAGCTATTTTCTGTAGTTGCCAGTTCAAGACTGTGAACTCACTGTCTGAAGTTGTCTGGGGGCTGGACTTGTGAGTAGATGAAAAATGTGCCCGGTGGGCTGCTGTCCAATGGCTGGGGAGTGATTGGTGGAGCATCACGAGTTAAAGTGAAAGTCAAGGCAGAACTTTTCATTATAATTGTATCAGGAACTGTCACCTTCATTTCAGATGCCTTCAAAACAGGCTTTGTCAGAAAATAAGCCTACAGATGGAGATGAAAAGCAAAAGATATATCAAAAAGAAATGGTAGTTTAAATCTCTTCTGCAGTGTAGAGCTATCAGACTGATGGGTGGGTCCCTGTGTTATTCTGTGACCTTTTCTAAAACTGTCTATGAATGTTACTCCGAATCAACCTTATGTTGTCTGTGGGCTTTTTGTTCTCCCTCCCACACTCTATAAGCTTGCTCCAGAATATACTTTTCTATGTCTTTGGCACATAGTTATGTACAGACTGAGCACTGCCTTCCTTTTGGGGCAAAGTCACCATTTGTCTTTGCCGTTTTTTTCACTGTGACCACTTTTGCTCACTTGTGTTTCAGTAGGCAATGTCATTTTGATGCAGCACATCAGATAAATACAGTAATTTTATTGAGGCAGACTTTGAGGAGTACTATTGATTATTTATGGAGACATGCTGTTTTAATCAAGTAGAGTCATTTAAGCTGTCATGGTGAGTCAGTATAATTCTGTGCTTAGGCTTCATGCTGGACAGTAGGTTTGTATTATAGATGGATGCTGGTGATTTGGAGGATATAACAGCATCAGTCAATTGGCACAGGAGTTTGGCAGTGCTGGTTTAGTGTCACATCTAATCCCACAAGTGCTTGGAAAGCACTAATACGAAGTTATTTTCAGGGCCTGACTTAAAACAAACAAAAGGAATAGTTTAGCCAGTCAGCCCTGCAATAAATGCCTTGTCTCTGGTTTGCTGAGGAGCTGGTGCTGCCAGGGGGAGGTTCTGTGTGATGCCCTGGCTGGCAGTGCCCCTGCAGTGCTGAACAGAAAGTAGGTTAGTGCTGCCAGCTGCTCTGCTCCAGCTTCGTGCCTCGCCTGGGCTCCGGGCTGGCTGCCTCTCTCCCAGCATTTCTAGGTAGTTACTAATTTTTCCTGACTCCCTGGCCTGGCCTTCAACCATAAGGCTGTTTTTACCTTTGTGTGAGCATGCAATAACTCCTTTCACCAGCACTTGGGTGAAATTAGGTAAGAACCGAGGGTGCTCTAAATGCTGTGAGTCATTGTGGCATGTTTTGATGAGCTGAGATTTTGGATCATGTTTAAAAGGAGAAGTTACATTCAGTGGGTAGTATGTAGGTAGGTATGCTAAATTCTGGAAGTAGGTATGCTGCAAAAGGTGACTCAGAAGTAGCCTTTTACTTACCTGCATTTTGATGTAGGATGCTTTATTAATGATTATCCTTATGAATTTCTAAACTAAAGTGTGTCACAGTTAAAATCGGTGTGACTGAAATGTTCGGAGTTCTATAGGTCATCTTTATCAAGTACTGCATTCATAGAAACAGAGTTGTGGAATTGTTTAGGTTGGAAAAGGTCGAGTCCAGCTGTTCCCCCAGCACTGCCAAACCCACCACAAACTCTGTCCCTGAGCACCGCATCCACAGGTCTGTTAAATCCCTCCAGGGATGGTGCCTTCACCAGTGCCCTGGGCAGCCTGTTCCATTGCTTGACAGCCCCTTCTGTGAAGAAATTTTTCCTAATATCAATCTAAACCTCCCTGTCTCAGGGATGAGCATCAACCACTGTATTTTGGGCATACATCAGAAGCCGCTGCTCCTGGTGCTGAGTTCCACCTCAGTGTGGTGCTTGCTCCCCTTTAAGAGCAGTAAGTACTTCCTTGGCTCCAAACCCCAGAGCCAGGGCCCTTCCTGCAGCCCAACGAGGTGGTGCTGTCAGCTGTTGATGGAATTGCCCTTTGGGAGCTCACAGTGTGGAGATGTTGAGGCTGGGGCAGGACCTGCACTGTGGCCTGGGTACACCAATAAAGATCAGCGGTGCCTAAATGCCACGTTAGCAGTGGAGGCTCTGCAGTGCTCTTGCTCTGTGGTGGTCTGGCCTGAACACCCCAAATGTGTTTTGATCTGTGCCTTGTTGTTCTGTTTCATCTGCATGTAAGAATAGTTTTGTGGGAAGATAAGGTTGGTTTGCTTTTATTTCTCCCCCCTCCAGGCTTCATTTTCTCTTTTATAGTTAAAAAATGCTCACTTCAGTGAGTGCTTGCAATACTTACTGTACAGCCTTCACTTAACATGTGCTGGCCAAGCACTGCTGTGCCCTGGGAGCACCTCATGTGCCAGCCTGGAGGGGCAGAGGCTTCAGGACTCAGTCTCGCGTACCTTCACCTGATTCCCAGCAGCTTCTTGCCAAGGAGGAGCTGATGGCAAATTGTATTGACAGGCTTTTAATTTACAGCTTCTCAGCAGGAGCTGTTCCTATTCCTCATAAGTTGCAACACAGCAACTTTTAATTTGTTAGCAAGCCAAAGTATATTTAAAAGAAAAATCTTTCCACCTTGTTTGTAGTGTCTTGAATGATGCAGTGTCTTTTAAAACTTCTAATCTTGCAATTAAGGCTTAAAGCTCATTAAGCTTACTCACTAAAACATTTTGCTAATATGAGGTGTGTAAGATCTCCTATTTTCCAGTCTTGTAATTTTTCCTTTTTTGTGGCAGCTTTATTTTATGCAACAACAGTATTAATGAGTATAGACTGTGCACAAGACCTCTTGTTCCTGAGAGCTTTTTAATAGATTTTACCTTCTCCTCCCTGCTAAGTCTATTTTTTGCTTTTTCCTGTGGTTCCCCTTCTGTTCTCCCATCTGTTTGGTTGAACTGCTTTATTCTCTCCTGGTGTTTGGCATACACTAATCCTTTTACCTTCTATCCTTCACAGCTTTGTTGAGTTGCAGTGGTGTAGTTCAGTTTTGCTTCTTCCTGCCTTTCACTAGGAAGTTCCAGGATGAGCTATGATTTTTTTAAATTGAGAACAGTTAAAATTGTTCCTTCCAACTTTCTCTCTCCCTCTCTTTTTTTACTTTATTTTTATTACTGCTTGCACATGCCATTTATGGTGCTGTTGGCATTTGGGAAAAATACTGTAATGACTCTGGTTTCTTGCTTCTAAGAATCTCCAGATCTTTCCATTTTCCCACAGTTTCCAAAAGCTGTAAAGGTAGCTGTCCAAGTAAAATGAGATGGAAAGACCTCAGTCCTGCAAAATGTATGTATATTATTAATTTCACATACTGCAGGCCCTACTGCCTTCGTTTCTGTGATCCCCACTTGTGCTCGTGGGTGCCATTGCTTCGTGCTGCTAAAGCCCCCTTGGGGCACCTCATACATCCCAGAACTCTTTTCAAGACCAACCCCCAGTAGATAAAATAAGTTCAATGATTCCTGAGATCTTTTCAAATATTAGTAAGAAAATTAATTGGGGGAGGAGGGGTGTAGAAAAAAATCAGAATTTTGAGGTTGTGATTTTATCTGCACTCAGAGATTAAAATCTTGGTAAGATGGTTAGTTATTGGAGTCCAGAAGAGTTTTGGTAAGCAAATGTGTATTAATTACATGTGTATGTAAGACTTGTCATTCTCAAAAGCAGGAAAAATGAAGAGAGGCCTCTTTCTGTGAGGAAATAAGTACTGGGGCAAAAAGAAACAGTGGTGGGGGAAAAAAGTTACTTTCTGTCAACATGTTTGAATATTCTGTCATAAACAGAGCTCAGTTCAAAGGATCTGGGAATCTCAGAAGACTTCTTTCAAGACTAACCAATTTCCTGCAGCACGCTGTCAGTGCTAGGAAGAGGCATCTCTTGCACATAAGAGCAGCTGGTTGTTTAAAAAAGAAAAAAAGGCATGTAGGGAGGAGAGCAACCCCCCCTCATCCCTTATATAGAGCAGTTTTCCACAGGAAAACGTACATCTGTGAAAACAGGGCACTTCATCGAATTCTGTACTCTTTGGAATGTCATTTTGCAAGGAAAAGTGTGTTTGGATGTTTTCAGGAGAGGGCTTGGTTTTTTTGTATTTTTATTTTTGCATCGAGTAACGCCTTTTGAGGTTTTACTACTTTTTTGTTTACTGTGTAGTGGTATTGACAGCTTTTCTTACTCTTTATTCTCTTAAATAAGAATTGTGAATGTGAGTATTAACCCTGTGTTAGCAGGAGCAAGCTTAATTTTATGGGAAATGGAAATCTTTTTATTTACCTGCAAGTTTTGTTGTGGAAATACATTTAATCCTGTTATTAGGGTGAAGGCAACTTACCCATTCTGTTGTTGTTAATTTGAATTGTCTTGTGTGCTTGCCTTTAGGGAATAACTTGACACTGTCAATGGGATATATAAATTTTCTTTGCTATAGCTGATGCTTCCACATCTGAAATATATATTTGCCAATGTTTTGTTGTTTGCAGGAACCACAGATATCTGAAGATGAAACCATGAAGAGCAAGCAGAGTGAATAATAATGCTTTTCCGAAACCGTTTTCTGTTCTTGCTGGCCTTGGCAGCCTTATTAGCCTTTCTGAGCCTCAGTCTACAATTCTGTAAG
Organism: Aleadryas rufinucha; assembly: GCA_013397815.1. Taxonomy (NCBI): domain Eukaryota; kingdom Metazoa; phylum Chordata; class Aves; order Passeriformes; genus Aleadryas; species Aleadryas rufinucha. Next base: position 1,153,907 of record VZTH01010011.1, read on the forward strand.
TGTCCTCATGTTTTGTTTACCACATATAGTGGTCTGTAGGTGTGTTTAAAAATGGCCATGATTACATGTTGTTTAAGCATTCTTTCTGTATTGAAGTATTTGGGGTTTGTTTTGGGGTTTTATGTTTGTTTGTAAGGCTTTTTGTTTGTTTATTTTCCAGAAAAGTAAGAAACATAGTTTTGTGTGCCCTATAGGAATCTGTATGATCTAGGGAGTTCAAATCAGGCTATTTTATATTAAAAAAAACCAACCCTGCATTTTGTAGTGGAGTTAAGTAATTGAATGCGATTGAATCCCTCCATGAAAGTAGACAAACATTGGAGAGAAAACTGCTGCAATTCCTATTTTACATTGCATCAGACCAGACGGCACTGAGGAAACTGCTGTGAGAGCTTTGAGTGCTGGAACTTCTCCTGATTTGTACCCTCACGTCAGGAAACTTCACACAGTTGAATTGGTTCATCACAAGTGGTTGGTTGGTTTAAGAACAGATAAATTGTGATGTGCTTCAGATGAATTTATCGTGGGTCAGTGCAGAGGGCCCTGGTGTCCCGATGAGTGAGCAGGAGATGGTGCTGAAGGCAGGGCAGTGGAGGGGACAGATGAGCGCTGTGCCCTGTGCCTGATTGTCACCTGCTTCGAGAGAGAGAACATTTCCTAGGTAAAGCCATGTTTTGTGATGATGTGGTCTGTACTAATGCACAGCAATGTAATGAGCTGCTGTTAGAGGGCAAGTAAAAGTGCACGTCCATAGGACAGGATAACATTCTTCGTTGTTGTTGTCATCTTTCATTGTGTTTTAATGAGCACAGTCCTTCTGGGCTATGCTTTTTTTGCATAGAGTAAAAAACCCCCAAAACCTTAAAGATTGTGTTAGATTTAGAATGTGTCTTTTGCATATGACAGACAAGTTTTAAGCACACAAAAATAACAGCAGAAAACCACAAAGTTTCTTTCATCTTCTCTCTCCCCCTTTTTTAAACTCATCTGCCTGTAATAAAGGGACCTGTGGCTCTGAATTGCTTTTTGAGCCTCCTCTGGGCACAAGCCAGAGGGTCTGATTGCAGTTTGTTTTGCCCCTTAGGCTCGTTATGGCTCTGCCCTTGATGTTGTAGGGTTGGTTATGAATTGTGCATAGGGCGAAGGTCCTAGAGGAGCTGCAGCTGAAACATGAAACTGAATTGTTAATTAAAAATGAGTTTTATTTAGAGATGAGGAGGTAGGCATTTAGAAGAGTGAATCACATTTCATCTAAAGATAAAATTATTTTCTACTTAATTAGAACATAACATTTCTGCTAGAGATAAGGATGTTTGAGGGGTGCTTTAAAAAGCATGTAAGCTGCAGCAGGCAGCCACCATGAAACCAATGCCAATACCAACACTGAGACAGAAACTTTTACATAATGAGAACCACAGTGCAGTCCAGTGAGAACCAAGACATTCAGGTAGCCTGACACTTGAACTTCTACCAGCTTCAGGATGTAGAGCAATTAGTCCAAACTTGCAGCAAAGACCATCTCCACAGCAAAAACAAAACTCTCTTCGATCACCTTGTGCTTCTAGGAGAGCTGTGCCAGCTGGGCAGCCTGCAGCTCAGCAGCTTCAGGTGAGGTACCAGTGCTATCACTTGTTGCTTTCTTCATCAGGAACTTTGTCATATCCTCACCAGTGCCTGTTTCTGTCAGGAAACACTGTTTTTTTCACATCCTCTGAATGTTTAACTTTGGGATTGTTGAGTCAGGCTGGTCTCAGCATTCTTCAACACCAAAATCAGCATGACCTGCCCCCCCCTTCTCCATCCATCACTGATAACTTTTGCAAATGGGGTAAAGTTTGAGCTGTTTTATCCACACTTAGGCAGAGCATCCTGCTGCAGGCCCCTCATGACAAGACAGATGCTGAGATCTGGAGCAGTTCCCCAGTGGAGCTGGTGCTGGATCTGGAGCACAGTCTGATGAGGAGCAGCTGAGGTAGCTGGGGCTGTTTAGCCTGGAGACAAGGGGGCTCAGGGACAGGTTATCATTCTCTACAGCTACAGAGAGGAGTTTGTACAAGGTGGGAATCACTCTCTTCTCCCGGGTAACAAGTGGTAGAACAAGAGGAAATAGTCTCAAGTTGTGCTAGGGGAGGTTTAGATAGGATATTAGGAAAAACGTCCTCACCAAAAGGGTGGTCAGGCATTGGAACAGGCTGCTCAGGGCAGTGGTGGAGCCACCATTCCTGGAGGGATTTCAAAGACATGTAGGTGTGGCACTTGGGGTCCTAGTTTAGTGAACATGGTTAATGGTTGGAGTTGATCTTAGAGGCCTTTTCCACCCTAAATGGTTCTATGATGATGTGATTTATGGTCATGGAATGAAAAGGAGTGTTTATACATTTAGACTCAGGAAAATGCTGAAGCCACTGTTTTACTTTGTTTTATTTGAAGCAAGGTACCTCCTGAAGCACTTGGAGTGGAAATGGATGGTTTATGCTGTTGTGAGATTGTGAATCTCTGTTAGCAAGCAGTGCACAGCTTTGTGGAGGAGGGCTGGTAATTTTAAAACATGCTACTGCTTTTCTAAGCATGGAATGTTGAAAATGTCTCTTCCTTTCTGTGATAAATTTGTGTATAAAAGCAAAACAGTAACACTAAATGTATAATTATACAAGAAGTGCATATCTTCCTTTTTTAAACTTCTGCTTTAGGACAGAGTATAACTCCTGTAAATGTTTGATATTTTATCCCTCTTGTCCACACGTGGAACTGTAGCATTTGAAGCCAGACTTGTGAGTTGTAGATGATTCTGAAGTGAAGGGAGTAGTAAAGGCCAAGCTCAGCTGATTTTCCACAGGTTCTGACTGAGTATTACAAGCAGCCCACTCTGGGATGACTGACAAGGTCACAGTCTGGCTCATGCTTGACCTGTGAGGGTTCAGGAATTGCTTGCAGCAGTTCGCTTCCCAGTCAAACAGAAAATGATGCTGGTTTACCTTAATAGACTGTGCTGGGAAGGGTCTGGAGCTGCTTTATGAGCAGTGATTTCTGCAGCCATGATGAAGTGGAGGTGATGGGTGTCCTGTCAGCAGTCCTAGTAAGTCTGTCCCTGCTTGTAAGACAAACTTGTGAGGCAGTTGCTCCAGAGCTAATAGTTGTCACATCTTGAGTTTAGACACAGGGAGAGAAACGCTGGGGAAAACAAGCAATGAGTAGGACCTCAGAATCTTCAGTGTTGGTAGGCTGGGCATGGACCCAGGATTGATAGGAAACTCTGTCCCCTGTTTTGATGTTTGTTTGTTCTTGGTCCTTTTCTCTTCTGTTGTGGTTTCTGAGTTCTGTAGTCTGCTTTCCTGTGTTGTTTTCACCGCAAGGCTGATGGTTTATATGGATGCTAACAGTTCATCTTACAGGGTAAATCATGGAGAAAGTTTCCCCCAATGTCTCTCTCGACAGCAAACAACAGCTCTGGGTGCTAGAAGTATTCTCTCCCACCAACAGTTTCAGTGGATGGACATGGAGCAGTTGGCAAGGCCAGAAGCTGCCCTCAGAGCGCTGTCCCGGAGTACAGCAGGCAGCTCTTGGAGCAGTCGGTTCACGTTTGTCACACGTTGTGTGCTGGCTTGGCTGGATGGATCAAATGCCAGCTGCATCTTTTTCATCTCCTTATCCTGGGAAGGAGGAGACATGTAAGCAGCCTGCACTTTGCTGCACAGCTGGAGACTCTTCTTAAACTGTAATAGTCATTCTGCAAGGTGATGTGATGCTGTGGGTCCTGTAAGACACCTTCCTTCCTGCCAGGGTCCTCTGTCCTGTACATTTTGGACAATGGGGCACCTGACTGGCTCTGCTCTTTATGTCCTTGTACAGGAGCAAAAGGCACAGGGTCTCTGTATGATCTTTGCCTGAGGGGCTGGCTGCTTTCCTGGGAATTTTGCTTGGAGCACTAGGCTAAGGGAACTTCCTGAAGAAAGTCCTACTGTTTTCAAGCTTCGTGTATTTATTTAGATGAATAATGCCACAAGGTTTTTTTTCTGCACATACCTGGTGGATGATGGGAGAAATGCATTTGAGACGCATTTGAAAATTTACTAGAATATTCTAATACCTATTCATAGTTTTGCCAGGTTTGATTACCATTTCTAGTAGGCACATAGAACACTTTCAAAAGGGAGTTTATACTTGCTGAAAACGTACAGAAACAAACCTGAAGAGCAAACCTGAAGAGTTCTAGGCATCTTTAATGTAATTGTGTGGCCTGGACTTTGAAGCAAAAACTGGGGACCAGATGTGCCCTCAAGTTTGGTTTGGCTGTTAATGCATTGTACAGAGTGAAACATGGAGCAATCATCAGTAGAGGGAACCTTTCCTGAATGGCAAATCCTGTTGGGTTTTGTACATGTTTGCATTTTTAAATAGTGTAGGAAAACGACACTGTTAAAAGTTAATACTAAAAAATGTTCCACTGATGGCTAAAAGCTCTGATGTCTCTGATGGATAATTATATCAATGGAGAGTTTTTGTTTGGGAAACCCATTGGATAGGGAAACTGGTTGACTTCCAAACCAAATGTGACTGGCAGATTAAAGTTTTATTTTGAATTGTCATTGTTTCCCTCTTGTTTTATGTTTGGAGCCAGATCTACAGAAAAGGGTGAAGTATTTTTCTTATAGTGTTTATCATTCCACATGTGTTTTTATTTTTCTCCTCTTTGTTTATGTAAATGGTCATGGTTGTAAAACAGCTTGAAACTTCGGCATTTGAGACAAAAGGAGAGCTGGTTTTGATAGACTTGTCAGTTAAGGCTGTTCTAAAATGTAATTATGTTGTTTTTATCTAAAGTTTTCAGTGTTTTGCTTTGTCAGAAAAACTGCAGAATGGAAAAATGACCTGTGCTGGACTGTGGGCTGTATTTTTGTCTCTGTAAATATTATCCATAATGCTGTTGACTAAAAATGGGCAGTTTCCTTCTGTACAAGCACAGAGAACATATGTAGGGATACTTTATTCTTTTTTTGCCAGAAGAAGAGGTTGCAGTGGCTGAGGTCTTTCTTCCTTCTCTGTGCTGTATAACACGCTTGCAGCAGTGCAAAGGGAAGGTAAATCCAGTGATTGGGGGCAATTCCTGCATTTCAGGGACAGAGGATGGCAGTGCAGCTACATTCAAAGGCTGTGTCAGAATCCAGCTGTGGTCCTGCAGCCTCACTCTAAGGGGAAAAGACAGAATTTAGGACCCTGTCAATGTTAATTGCATTGGTTACCCATTAGGTCAGCTCAGGAACAGGAGGTTGCAAGTGTGCCTGAGGAGCTGCTCTTTCTCTCCCAAAGATTGGTACCTGAGAACCCAATAACTGGGCAAACACAGGCCTTTCACGACATTGGAACATCAGTGACTGGCTGAGGGAGCATCAAGGTGGGTCTCCTCAGGGTGTTTGAACTACTTATCCATGAGTTACCTTGAATAAACCAAACTGAAAGGCAATTTAAAAGCTAGCTCTTAGGATGCCATGTGTAAACTCTGTAGAGTTTGCTTGACAATGTTTTTTACTCTGTAATCAAAGGCATGTAAATTAACTTTTCTGTGAAGTAAATACTTTTGTTTTAATTTGTTGTTTGTGTGGGGTTTTTTTTTTCTATTTACTGAAAGTCTAAGGAAAGTAACAGTCAAGAGAACAGGACTAAAACTATAGTGGGAAAGCATCCCTTTTTACAGGGATGCTTTTTATAACCCTGTGGCCAGTATCAATTCCAGACTGTCCTTCTGAAGGCCCTGGCTCTTGGGCAGCTCTTGCCCATGGAGCTTCTCTTCTGGTTTAGAGTTTGTTTTCCTGCATACTTTGATACTCTGATCAGTGGCATAGCCTTGCCTTGTGATGAAAAGAATTTTGGTATCTGCCATTGCTTTTTAGGATGTTGGTCACTGCTCTGGCAGGGTGCTGGTTCCCTTCTGAAGTGTGGAGAGCTGTTTTAGGCTTTTTGGAGTTTTTTAAAAATACTTTCCCTGCCTTGATGGTTCAGGCTTGGGTGTTGGTGTATCAGTGTGTCTGGAAATGACATTTTGCTGTTCCAGTAATAATTTCCCTCTACTTTCTGTCATTTGATTTCGCACTGGAGGTTTTGGTTTTGAAGATGAGTCACAGGAAACAGAAATTGGGATTTTCCAGACAGAAAAGCAGTAGCATTTTATTTTGCTGGCTTGAGCTTTGCAGGCAGCTCTTACTTTACGAGGATAGTGTTGGCATCATATGCAACACTGAGGTGTTTGGGGCTTAGCCTGAGATCCTCACCACGGCTTCCTTCAGCTCCTGCTGGGAGCCAGAGCCCTGGGACAGTGGCTGCTCGGATGGGTATTGCATTTTGCTGGTGTAGACAAGTAACTATATTTAAAAAGCCACAGTTTTAGAATTCTTGATGTAGAGAACTTGCTTTTGTCGCGTGTTCCCAGCATATGAAATTAAAAGGAGAGCAGATATCTCCCTTCATGAATTTTGCCTTCAAGCTCATAAGCATGGCAAATTTTCCACTCATGAGAAGACTCTCTGGGTTTTTTTTGAAAGTGCTAATTTAATCTGAATTTAAGATTAAAGAGAAAAACGACCCACAAATAAGTCCAAGGCTTTGTGCATTTTAATAATGAGTGAAGAGAACTAACTGTAAATATAGAGATTTTTGTTAAAGATCCTTTTTATGTTGTAACTGGAGATTTAAATAACTTTTTTGTGATTTTCAAAAGTGGTGGTATAATGCATCAGTCCACAAAATGAACCCTTGAAGGGAGAGGAGACATGATGAGTGCTTGAGAATGATACTATGGGACAGTCTTACTTTATTCTACAAAAATAGAGCAATCATTTCAAAATAGTTGCTTTAAATACAGGTCAGGTTAAGTTGCTTGAGATGCAATTTGACCAATAAAAGTTACTTGTCAGGCTACAGAACTTCATAATTCCTCTTTAAATATATATTCTGACTTCATCCATGGTGGTTAGTTGGACTGTATTTAAGCAGAATTAATATGAACTGTTACAGCACATGTTTGAATGCTACTGTACAGTTGATTCTGTAGCAGTAGCTCACATGATTTATTTATTTTTGTCTTAGCAAATTCTGTTTTGTCATTAAACCAGTTCTCTGCCCTTCTTTTTCCACAGCTCTCTAAAGCTGAGTCAGGCTGCCTCACAGGTCACTGCAGGCATGTTTTGGAATGGCACGTCTGTCTCCTAAAGCCAGTAAAATTGTTCCTAGGATTTTTCCATATGTTACTTTTATACTGGGCTAAACTGTGTTTTAACAACTGAAACATTGTTTTTGAGCTTGGAAATTCACCCTATTTTGTTTGTGGAGATAACAGAGAATATTGTTTCTAACGTGCGGCTGTTTCATTCTTTATAAATGTTTGGTGAGTCAGGGTTAGTTCGTGCAGGTGAAATCTGCACAGTGTAAAGCCTCGATTCTCACAGGAGCATGGCCCCTCTGTGTGGAGTTTGCATTCTGGCTCTTGTTTGGGGTTTTCAGGATAGCAGATTTCAGTGTAGAGCCCAGTCCCCCAGCCCTGAGTGCAGGGGCTCTCTGAGACATGGGCTCTGGGCTTTGCTCAGCTGTGGGTGAGCCAGCGAAGGCAGAGCTCACCTGTGTCTGGTTCTGCCCTCCCTGCTGAGTGTTCCTGCTGGGGCTGGCTGGGCACTGGGCAGTGATTCTCATCCCTGAAGGTTTGCTCTTTCCATAAGTGATTTCTCAGCTGCTCATCCCCTTGCTGCAGGGCTGCCTTCCATTATACTTCTGTTTTTCCCATGTTACAGAGATGATGGCATCAAAGCAAAACCTGGATGTCTTAAGCTAAGAAGGTAACACAGCCTTGTCACTCTGCTTTGCTTTCATAGGAGCCTTTTGATTAATCTTTTGCTCACCTCTCTGATGTTAGACCAGTTTTCTGGGAATTCACAAGCAATTCACACTTCATTAGCTTGATCCCTCTTACTTTACTTTTATCAGAGCTTTTAGGACAATGTTATCTATTAATTGCAAGTGGGTTCATCATACATTAATCATTTGCTGTCCTTTGTTTGAGATTTGGGTTCTGCATCTTAGTCAGGGGATGTTCTGACCCAAATTTCTCTTCCCTCCTTGTTCAGTGAGCAGAGTTTCAACTGGACAGCACTAGGAGAACTACTTTAATGCCAGTGGGTATAATGCAGTTGTACTTTCCCTGTTTCTAGGCCTTGTGCAGTCTTCCGAAAAGCATGGAGGGCTGCTTAAACTTCATGTTTGATGATAGGTTTGTTTCTCTGAGCTGTGCTTTGTGTCTGCCTTAATCCCCACTGTGCTGCTGCAAATTGAGTTGAAAGCCATCAGGTTTATGGATGTGCTGGTTCCACTGTGTGTATCTGAAAGAGAGATGCTTAATATGCTTCATACAGTTGATCATGTTTCTTCTTAGTCCTTTTAATTTTTCTCTTGCGGGTTATCTTCCAGGGAGTTTTGTTCTTTTATCTGTGCTTTTGCTGGGCTCTCATTGGTGAAACAACATAGTGACTGACTTAATCCAAAGTGTCTTGTCACTTGACTGTGAAGGTTTTTGAAAAATTTGCTGTGTGTTCTTGGGCATGTGGAGTTTCTGTGATTCATAAGGTGTCTCAAACTGTACTGGTTTTGAAGATTTTAATGCCTACAGGCAGTTTTTTATTGCCTTTTTTTTTCCTAATAAGAGTAATCTCTGTTCCCAAAATTAGTTCCCTTTTAGCTTTTCAAAGCTCGCTTTCTGAGAGAAAAGTATTGCTTGTACATAATAAATGGCATTGTGGTTTATTTTCAATGAGGCAGGGTCTAGTTTGTATTTAAAAGACTGAGGCTTTTGTGGCCTTGCTGCAGTAAAATATGAAGTCTTACAAAGTGGAAGTGATCTCCCTTCATGATTTTTGTGAGATGGTTGGATTAAAAGAGCTGGAAACATATGTGATGTAATTTTGGGTTCACCAACTGTGCACATTAATGCTGAATGAAGACAAGAAATAAGATTCACTGTCTTCCCCTAAGCTATTTTATGGCAAGGGTCCCAAAGATACCAATAATTCTCTGATCCAGAGAGCACTGTTCTGAATTCCTGAGATTAATGACTAGGTCTGTCATGGCAGGCTTCCCCAGCACAAAAACCTCTCAGGTTCTACTGTATTAAATATGTTGTTTTGAGGTTTGCTGCTGGCAAATCCATGGCCGCTTTCTGTGCCCTGCCCTGGTGTTGACAAGGACAAACAAGTGAGCTGGCTTGGCTTGGGTAAGCAGTGGCATATGGTGTTGAGATCACTTCCCTGAGCAGGTCAGTTTGTGGACAGAAAGCAGTTGGGATTAGATGCGAAACAGAAAAGTGCTAATTTAATGCAGTAGTGAAAATATTGATTTGAATTTGTAAGGCTTTTTATCTTGGAAGGACACTGCTGTAGAGAAGTGCCAGATGTCTGTGGATTGTGTGGATTGTGTCTGACTGATGACATTAACATATTAAGCAGTTTGTGCCCTGTGCCTTTGCAGAGGCTGTGTGTCCCTGCCTTTGGGGGACAGCCCTTTGAGGGACAGACGTCTCTGCTCCTGGCCCAGGTGTGCAGGCAGAGGTGCTGCGGGCAAGTGCAGGAAGCAGCTCAGGAGAGCTGATCAGAAGATGCCTTTACCAGTGAGCAGATGTAGTTTGTTGCAACCCAAAAGCTACTGCCTTGGTGTTTTAACACCAGGAGAGCAATACTTGTGAAGATGTGGTGGGCAGAGCTAAGGTGTGGTTTTAAGTCCCTTTATTTCTTTGTTTTACCTGTGCATTTTGGGATTCCTGTTTCAATAGCTGGATGTTCTAGTACACGCCCTAATAACAGTTGACTTGAATGTCAGAAGACATTCTGAGTATTTTGGGATGCTGTCTGAGGAGAACCCCGAGGAAAAGAGGTATCTAGGATGATGGAAAACAGTAGTGCACACTTCCCCTGTGTGCTGGGAGCACTCATAGGGCTTCAGCTGCAGAGAGCCCATGTCAGAGATGTGAAGTGTCAGCAACAGATTGCTGCCTGACAGAACAGGAGCAACTCTTGAACTGTCTTGAACTCTGTTTTATGGGGCATATTTTTGTGTCATTCCCTGATGCTGTAGATGAAAGGATCACTGAAGCCAGAGGATTTGCAGTCCATGTTCCTGAGAATACTTTTTGCCACGTTTTCTTCTGCTATGCCGAATCTTCTTGGCTGCTATGTTGGTGTTCAGTTCACATGTGAAATCTGCCAAGCATCTTTTTTTCAGTCATGTTGCAATTGCTGCTGCACGGCTTCCCACTCCAGTAATTGTGAAAATCATGCAGGACAAAAGGAAAAAACAAACACAAACAAACAAACCCCAAACTAAAAGCAAAGGTCCTCACCGCCTGGAAGAGAATGGCAGAGGCATTCAGTGTAGTGTATGTCAGTGTAAAGCAGTGGATCTTTATTTTGAGACGATACTATGGAGGTGGGAAGAGTTGCCAACAGCTTCTGAACACAGCTGATAAAAGCTGTTTTGAAAATCTGTTCCAGGACAATTCAGCTGGATTATTTCATTTAGCTATTGCTGAATTCTGTAGACAGAAGCAGGACAGTGCTTTAAAGTCTTATTGCAATGCTCATGAGTCTTGTTGGATAAGCAGCGGTGGCTGGATCTACTGTATTTATAAAAATCATGTGCTCAGGCCATAATTCCCCCGTGTTTAGTCTTCATGTACTTAAGCCTTGTTTGGTGGCCCTCAGGACACTGGTTTGATGTAGTTGAAGTCATCTCACAGCCCGATGAGACATGGAGGGACTTCCTTCAGAGCGTGGTGGTTTATGGTGTTTGTTGCCCTTCTCACTTGGGAGTCCCAGTGAGCCTGTCCTGGGCCAGGGACCAGCATAACTGCGTCACTGCAAGCACTGCTGGGGTTCCTGGTGCAGCTCGTCACTGAACAACCTGGAGAACGAGCAACATGTGACTTGAGCAATGTGTTTATAGAGCAGCAAATCTGTGCTTGTCCTGATGTCTTATAGGAACCTCCCCCACCCCCTCCAGACCGAGTGTGGAGCCAAGCAATGGGGTAATTAGTGACATATTGGAAAGGAAGAGCTTTAGTATGCATGTGTATTTATTTTAAAGAAAGTAGTAAATTAAATTGATGAAAATACAAATCTGTTCTGTGGTGAACATTGTAGAGTTTCAGTGCAGTAAGAAAATACAATAAAATACAGCGAGTCATTTTTCACTTTGGGAGGAGAAGTGGAAAATGATTGTCATCTCTAGAGCTTGAAAAGGCTCAGATTTGCAGTCAGCATTGCTGTGTTATTGCTGTCAGGCTGAAAACCCTGGAAGCTGTTTAAGCAGTGCCATATGCCCTTCTGAATTGTCCAGTGAAAAACAATGGGGGGGGTGGAGAGAAACCCCTAAAACGATAAAGTTCTTTTCAGAGCCACATCTGGACTTAATAAATGCAAGCACACATTGTATAATTTAATGTATCTGCTTAAATTAGATCTCAAACACAAGAGTGCAAGGCCTGCCATGTTGTGTTTTGTGCAAAAAGGATTTTTTTAACATATTTATTTTCCTCATGTAAGTCCAATTATGACCTTGTAAAAAAATCTGCTAGCCATGCAGCTAATGCAGCTGGAAATAAGAAACCTGTTCTCTGCAATACTGGTGTGAGTGGTTTAAAGCTGGTAAGCTACCAGGCATGGTGGTTGTGTGTAGTTATTCTGTTTTGCCTTGGAACATGAATACACAAGTACTGAAATCTGGTCTTTTGCCCTGATTCTGGTATGGAATAAGGCCCTGGGTCAGTACCTGCGAGCTGTGGCTCCGTGGGCAAGGGCTGCTTTTGGCAATTGCCCCAAAAGGAGGAAAACCTTTAAAGAAGTTCACAACTTGTGAGCCAGAAAATAGGCAGACAAATAGGCCTTGCCCCACTCCTGGCAAGGGGTGGGAGGGTTGGCTATTTCTGTCTAACTCTGTGAAAAACAGCTAAGGAGAGCAGCCTATTTATAATAGTTCTCAGTTGTCCATAGGAACATTTGCATCTCCAGTGGAAAACTTTAGGGATCTGAAAACTAAGAAGGCTGAAAATTCAGATGGCATTAGACTGAAGAATAAGCTTTTGGTTGCCTTTCATGTGAGAAAATGACACCAGTACTGATTAGAAAAAGTAAGATGTGCTTACAAGTTGTAGCTGCAATTGTATTATGCTTGTTTCTGTGAGAAAGCTCATACTGGGGTGTGTGTGTAGACTTCCATTTCGCTTGTGCATGGCCCGAGAGTGTTGTTAAGTCTTTAGGGTTTTTTTCCTTATGTCCTAATGTCTGTGATTTTCTTCAATCTTCTTCTTTCATACACATTAAAAATCTAAATACTCTAGAGCTCACACTCGTTCCCCCTCAATCAGATCTGACTTCCACTGGGCTAGCTGAGGTACACCTGCAGCCTCCTAGTCTCCCTGAGTTCCCATTTTCTGTCAGTGAACCTGTGATATACAGGATGCTTCAGAAAACTTTCATTTCCTACACGTTAAACAGAGAAACAGCATTTTCACTGCACATTTCCCCTGGGAGAGTGGTTCCTCGTGTTGGCTGCCCTGCTCCCATCTCCAGTATGTTTTGGGTGGGGACTGGCTGTAGCTGAGTTCTCCAGGTGGAGGAGGGCAGGAAGGGATCTGATGCTTCAGGCTCTGTGGTGCCTGAGTCTGCGAGGCTAAAAGAAAAGGGAAATCCACCTTTTTTCTTTATTAAATCACAAGCAGTATTTGGGGGAGGAAATGGGACTGTAACTTCTGTGTTGTCACTATGAAGATGTAGTTCAAGGAACCACGTGAAGAAACACAAACATAGCGCTTAACAGAATTTTAAAAGCAGCATTTTTCTAATAGTGACCCAAGTAATGTAGAAATTTACCCAACGAAGATGAGTGCACTGAAGTGGACACCCCCCTCCTGCCCCCCCAGTCCACCCAACTCCCCACCTATGTGAATTTAATCAATTTCTCTTGACAGGTTAAAGTTTCTCTATAAGAATTTGAAATATGATGTTCTGTTTCACAAGTCTGCGGCAGCATTCCTCATGGTCTTCCAAAGTAATTGTTTTTTTTGCTGTAGGAAGGGAGATGTCCATGTTTATTTGATAGGATCGATAGAACTGTTCTAGTGGGCTTTAATTTCTGGTGTCAGAATATGCTGTGCTGAAGGCCATGGCAGAACTGTGGCTCTGCAGTATGAAATGCAGGTATTCAAAGCTGCTGTAGCAAGCACTTTTCAGCACTTTTGATTAGAAACACTGGCATGAAAAGAATATTTATTCAATGATATCTGCTACTTGCTTGCTACACCTAAATACTCTTTGTGAATTTTTTTTTAAAGTTTGTCCTAGAACTTGACATGTAGGGTGCTGGCAATATGACTGTGCTGTAAGACTGCTTGAAAAGTCTCTAAATTACTATGATCTCTTTTACAGAAAGAAAAACAGCAGCTGCAGTCACAAAATTTAGTAGGTTAAATAGGTATATGTGTCTGGGCATGTGTCAGCCCATAAGTCACCGCTGCTGCTGAGTGTTTGCAAACTGTTGGAAACTCAGAGGAGGGGATCTGTAGTCTCTGTTTTCTGTTTGCTCCCATTTGGCTGCTTAGTGAATGCCATGAGCTTGGGAGTTCCTGCCCTGTTCTGTACTGAGGTTGATGCATCTGTGTTTGAATCATCCATTTTCAGGGTTTGGGTAGGTAACATTGCAAGTGTGTAAGGAGGGAAGTGCTTACCTCTGCTGCCCTGCCACAGCTGCAGCCTCCAGGCTGTTACCTGTGTCCCCTTGGAACACACAAATTTGTTACGTTGAAATATTGTGGAGAAATTACACTCCAAGGAACCTTCCTTATCTTCTCAGGGGTTTGTCAAGGGCAGAGCATTTTGTTGTTGCTATTGCAGGTTAAATTTAAGTGTGTGCCCTCCTCCGTCCCCCACTGTTCTTCTCTCTGTTACCACCTCCCTCATAGCTCCCTTCACTCTTTTTTTTCTTCTCCTTTGTAGCTGTGCTCAGAGAATTTAGCAGCTCTGTGGGAAGAAGAGCTTGAAGCTCAGAGCCTGTTCTGTAGTAGAGAGAGGGCTGTGGCTGCCCATGAACACATCTGTGCTTTAGGGACCCCTGCTCCACTTGCTCCTCAGCAGGCAGGACACAGCAAAAGTGCAGAAAATGGAAGGGCAAATGCTTGGGGAAGCAGAGTTGGTGGTGAAAGAAGTAGTTAAGGGATAGCGACTGCAAAGATGCTGATGACTGTCACTTCTTCATAGGTTCAGTGTGGACAGATGTCACATAAAAAAAAAAATTCCTCCTCAGGTTCTGTAGGGCAAGAGGTTTGATTTAAAATAAAAATTACTGGCTTTTGTTTAATTAAACTACACATGCTTAATATACTGAAAGCCAGTGAAAATTTAAGACTGTAAAAGTTTAGTAGCTTTATTTATATAAATATAAAATCTAAAGCTTAGAAACTTACGGTCACAGGCTTAGAAAGCCTTTTAAAAGATTTTTATGGTTATTTTTCTTAATAGTACTTGATAGTTTGACCAGTGTGAGGTTAATAAGCCTTTTTTTGTTTGTGTGATTACTCAGCATTCAAATATAGCACGTGAGTGAGTGTGGCCTTATGCATTATGGATAAAGGCCCTTGCTGTTAATACAGATCTTGCCTTTGAGCCAGTCAAAGCCTTTATTTTAGCTGTACAAAAGAAGAAAATGAGAAAGTTGGGTTGTGTGTCACACGGGCGAATTTCAACTTCATTGATACCCAAATATGCATTTTCAATCCAAGGCAGAGCTCTAAAACTGGTCCTGGGGGTGTGCTGCTCGGGGATGAGGGTGGGCTTTGCTGGGGCCAGACCTGGGGCTTTGCTGGGATCAGACCTGGGACTTGCAGGGATCATACCCAGGGTTATAGGGTGTCAGAGCTCTGGCAGTGCTGTGCTCAGGCTGCTTCATTTCCCCACTGGCAGTGTACCTTCAGTGTTGCACAATGTGCTCTTCAGCCCATGTGTGCCTTAGCTGCTTTTTCCAGATTGTTCTTCTTCACCTTTCCCCCCCACCTCTGTTGTTTTCAAGAATTCCTGCCTCTTTTGGGTTGCTCTTCCATACACTAGTGTTTTTTTCAGGGAGAGAGCAACTAGAAGAAGAGCTGGGGTGTTTGACCTGGATGAAAGGAGGCTCAGAGGGACCTTATCTCTCTCTACCACCACCTGAAAGGAGGTTGTAGCCAGGTGGGGATCAGTCTCTTCTCCCAGCTATCAAGCAACAGAACAGGAGGAAATTGCCTCAAGTTGTGCCGAGGGAGGTGTAGATGGGATATGAGGAAAAATGTGTGGATGTGGCACTTGGGGACAGGTTTTAGTGATGGAGACGGTGGTGCTGGGTTAACAATTGCATTCAGTGATCTTAGAAATCTTTTCCAACATTAATGATTCTATGAATCTATGAAGTCCACATTCATCACCAGGCTTTCAGAAGCCTGAGTGTTCTGCTCTGTGCTAGGCAGGCTGGTAGGAGCAGAAAGGGGTGGGGGGAAGGTGGAAGTGGATAAATAACTTTTTGTGCTCTCTGACATGCGTGTTTGCTTTTCTTTACCCATCAGCATAAGGTTACCTACAGTGGGGTTGCTGTTTTTCATTTTTGCTGTGTGGCTGCATTTCTATTTGACTGTTTTAAATAGTATGTTTGCATGGGGCTGAAAGAGCCTTCTGTATTATAAAAGATGAAAATTTCAGCTCTCTGTTAAGTCAGATCAAGACTAACATGGCTACTTGTGCTGCTGCTGCTCAGGCTGGTTGGAGCTACAAGGGAAAACAGGAATGGAAACTGGTTTTATTGCCTGTCTTTCTGGTTTTAGGTAAATGTTGTTAATTCTTTTTCATGGATAAATGTGTTTCTTCTAGGTAAACAGTGCTGCTACCTTTGGTATCTCAAACTGAAAGTAGGACTACAGGAGGGAGAGAAATTGATAATGAAGTGATTTAGCGTTTAATTTGGTGTTCTTTCTACATGAATTGCGCTTTGCTTTGTGTTTGGTTTTCTGCTGTACTGAATTCTGTCAAAGTCATGTCAGTTTTGTAGCCCTAATGTGTATCTGGCTCCCCGCTTGGGCTTCTGAGCACAGTGGCTGATTTGGTAAACTTGACATTTTTCCAGAGGGGATTAGTTGCTATGTAGGAATTGTCACGACTGTTCCACTGAAAGCACTTCTGAATGATTATCTCTCTTGCTTGGAAACTACTTGTCTGATATTTGGGGGGTTTTATATATTTTGTGGCATTCAGGAACTTGGTGGGGGGGAGTATGAGAGAATCAACTTGTTGCTCTTTAAATAGGTCATACTTAATGTACGCTGGAAATAAAACCATGCTCATAATGTTTGAGACGCCGCTGGCTTTCTTCTTAAAGGTGTTTCTTAGTCAGGCTATTGACTTCATTTTAGAATGTGGTGTGATTTAAAATAAAGGTTCCTGGAGGTTTTTTGTTTAATTAAACTTAGTATCTTTGTTTAATTAAACTTAGAATTTGGATTTTACTGCTTTTGAATTGTGTTGACTTAAAAAAATAGTCTCAGTTTGGAGCTGCAAGAGTTCTTGAAGGAGTGATTCTACAGCAGTATTTCGGTGTAATACTGTGTGACCAGTGCCTCTCTGTCTCACAGGGCAGCAGTTGCTGTTTGACTGTTCCATCAGATCTTACTTTTGTCTGATAGCAGCCCACGTGTTTAGTTTTACTTCATGTTTCAAATAATTTTAGCCTGGTGGGACCCCGGAAAGAGTTGCATTGAGCTCTCTTTCCTTTTATTGTTTCTGTAACTTTCTACTTTTTTTTCTTGCTATAACTTTCTCAAAATTATTGTTTCAAAGTAGTTTTTATGTAGCTTCTTTAGTTATAAAAATAAATTTATGAATATTGGGAAATAAAATATGTTCTCTTTCCCTTTCTGTTGTCAAGCTACCTCGGTAATATGTCCATATTCTTTATAGTTTCAGTGTTGGCAAAGCTTCCAGTTAGATGATGAAATATGTTTCAGATCTATTTTATTAACTGCTCTGGCTGTGGTAAATGCACATCAAAATCATCTGTTCCATTTCTGGTTTACATTGTTGTATTCCTGTCATAGCAAAACATCAGCTTTGAAAGGCACAGCAGTGGAAAAATCCTGTTCAAAACCTCTCTTAATCATAGATTTAAGTATGGCTATGTGCACACTGGCAGACTTCTGTTTTGGGCAAGTGCATGTTACTGTGCACTAATAGAGAAATTCATATAAAATAGTGCTAAGCTGTAAAAAACAATGTGAAAACTGTGTAGCAGTGTTCTGACCTTGTAATGATTTACAGCTGGAAGAGCAGAACTGAGTTTGGAAAAAAAGATTAATTTCAGCTTCATGTGAGGGCCTTTTTAAAATTTATTTTTATTTATTTATTCCCTTTCCTCTCTGAGCTGTATCAGTCCAATACTGTTCGTAGGTTTGCCCATTACAAACGGACCAGAAAACCCACGTGGGAGACAGAGGTGGGATTGACACTGCAGAGGAGGACTTCAGTAGGGAAGTACTTGGATACAGAGAGACAGTCAGCTCTTCAAAGAGCTTTGGAGAACTGCTCTGTGTGGTACAGGGAGTACAAAACTGAAGGAACAAATTGAGCCTTCTGTGCAAAGGGAGCTGGAGAGGATGAGGTGTGCAAAGCAGGACTGGAGAGCCAGGAAGTGGGATAAATGAGGACAGCAAGGGAGCATGAAGGCCAAGTACTTGAAATGAGAAGGAAGGGAGAAAGTGGAGAACATCATAAATACACGAGGCACTAACAATGTCCAGGGAATGGTAGGAGGTGAGGAAATAATTGAGAAACAATTTGCCATTTGTACTGTGGACAGCTGCTGTCTGTAGTGCTGTTTATTTGCAGAGTCCAGTCACTGTAATCCATTCTTGGGTTTGGGATTTATACCCCAAACACAAACGTACTGCAAGCCCCAGAGCTCCCAACCTCTGATAGATATTGCCAAGGCTCTGTGTTACAGCCAGTTTCTTGGGCAGGGGTTTGCAATGACTCACAACAATGTGAGTCTAAGCAAGGAGCTAAAAAATGAATCTGGTAGGTAAATGCTGGAATGGCAGCTGAGCTCCACAATTTAAGTGTCCAAAGTCAAAATTACAGCGTAATATACTCACCAAACACAGCTGAAAGCAAAATCTGAAACAGCTTAATGAAAAGTTTTAAGTCACTGCACTTGGCAGGTATTGGCCTTGTCAACAGCATTAGCGAGGCTATGGAAAATGCTTGGGTTCTGGTTTTGGCAGACAAAGAGTAACCACATAAAAATATTTGAAGTGTAGTGTATTGTAGTGTAAGAATGAAGAGCCTGTGTTTTATTACTGGCTATGTGTTCTTAAAACCTATGTGTGTTTTGCTTTGGTTTGCTGTCTTCCGTGGTTTTCTTGGTCAGCACAACTCTGTATTGGGGAACAAATTCACCTCTGAGATTGGAACTGAGAGTCAAGATGGAACTGGGGAACTGATGCAGAAGAATTAGTAGAGTTCTGCTTTGAAATTCTTGAAATTCTTCCTTTTTCTCTCAAGATAGAAGACTAGTGGGGTAAAAATGTGAACACTTTCCCTCCTCTTTTTCATCTCTAAAGCTTCTGATTAAAGTAACAGAAAATAGAATATAATAGAGGTATTTGTTATTACAAGTGTAGTCTGGTAAGGCTCATAAATTAACTGATCAACCCATCAAGGCAGGGTCATTACAACTCTGGCCTTACATTTATATATGCTTCAGCTTTCATCTACATGTCAGAAGACTTAGTGCTGGTATTTCTGTTAGTTTCCCCTGTGTGTGTGTTTACTGCATTTCTTTGTGTTCCACATATTTGGGTAGTCTCAGTTTCATTTCAAGAAATATATTTCATGTGCTTTTTTTTTAGATAAGCCAGACTGTTTAAGGTTGACAAGGTAGCAGTGTAAGGGCAGGGATTAGTGAGGAAAATGATGAATAATCCAGCTCCTTCAATCTCAACTACTTTTTTTTCCCAGTGGTTTGTACTACCCTCATCATAACTGTGCTGTGTCTTTTGCTGATGCCCTTCAATGTCAGTTTTTTAGGATAAAGTGATGAGAGTCAGCTGGACCTTTGTGGCCCTTTTCCTGTGATTCATACTCAGAAGCTGATAGAAAAAGCAGCTTCAAGAAGAGTGCAACACCCAGAGTTGTTCTACATCCAGGCCTGCTTCTGAAGCCTTAGACAAGCATTGACTTCGCTAAAGAGCTCTTCTGGGCTATGTAAATCAGGAAAAAAATCACAACAAAGTTGTTGTATACTGTTGGGAGACATCCTTTCATGGAAACCATAGTCTTTATGCACAATTACTTTAAAATAATAATAAAAAAGTCATAATCCTATATGTCCCTAAACTCTCCTGAAGATGCGTGGTATATGTTTTGTATCTTTCAGTGCATTTAATCCCAGTAAACCCTGTCAGGGAAGATGGGTTGAATCCTAAGAGCCGGAAGAGAATAATGCCTGATTTGCTGACAGAGCCTCCTGCCATAGACCCCGTTTATGAAGCTCATGTTTACTGCAATATTCCCACCATTGCTGAGCGCAGCATGGAAGGTAAGCCTTGGGAGGGCAGACCTCAGGGTAGCTGCTTGTTTCTATGTGCTGTTATTAGAAATGATAACTCTCTGCATTGTCAGTTCATTGGTGCTTGGAGAAGGTGCAGCAAATGCCAGCTGGTTGCTGAATTATGTTAAATCATTCATAAACAGTCTGCTGCTCTTTCCTTCCCTTTGTATCCTCTCTGTTTTGATTTTTGGAAATGGTTCTGTCTCCAGCCAATGGTCAGCTGTAGGTCTAAGATTGAAAGGGTTGGGAGAGGTATAGATATTGAATGTTTGAATTGTAATTCTTGTTACAAGTCAGCTGCATTTCAAACAGTTGACTTGGAATTCTGGAAGAAAAACCCCACAGAAGTAATTAATTTTGGAATTCCAAGCCATTAGACATGGTCAGCTAGAAGGCATATTTGCATTCTTTACCCCACAGCGGCTGCAGCAAGTCTGAGTGAAGTCCTTCGTTAGCATATCCTACTAATGCTTATCAAATAAATCACAAACTAGTATATCAAAAAGATCCAGATTAGACATGCTGCAAAATCCATCATTATGATGGGGACTGGAAGAGAGGCATTATAAAAATGGAATAACCTTATTGTATTGGCAGAGTTCAGTGCTTGAATAATAGTTTGTGTGGTTAGTGGACTTCGGATGTACTGTGGACATGTGCTAAGCACCTCAGTCTTGTATAACTAGTCTGAAGGGAAATCTTTCTTGGGTTGGTAAATTGTATTTGTTGTATTTTCTTAGGGGTGTTTTCTTTCACTGCAATACCAAAGCTATCAAGCTAATTATACCTGCTTTTTTTTAATTAAAGAAAGTGTATGCAGGTAATATTTGTTTTCTCTCTCTCTTTTGTTTTTTTTTTGGTTTTTTTTTTTTTTTTTTTTTTTTTTTTTTTTTTTCCCTTTTTTTCTTTTTTTTGTCTCC
>VZTH01010011.1:1174484-1294118 GCA_013397815.1 Aleadryas rufinucha
TTTTTTTTTTTTTTTTATTTTGTTTCCCCTTTCTTCACTTTAGGTCATGCCCCCCATTATTTTAAGCTGGTGTCAGTTCAAGTGCTGATTCGACACGGTGATAGGTATCCTTTATATGCCATTCCCAAGACAAAGAGACCTGACATCGACTGTATGTTGGTGCCCAGCAGGTAAAATTCTTGGAGTTTGTCTTTACTGAGCTTTTTTTTTTTGCTTGAGAATAATTTTTTTCCTCTTCAAGAAACAATTTGTGCAGCCTGAAGTACATTGTGACTTCTGACCCTTGTGTATTGCTGTGGTTTAAAAAAACACCCCTGTATCAGTGGTGCACAGTATTTTCTTTGAAACAAGAACTATTACATGTTACCAGTTCAGACCAGAGTAAGTTCTTCATGTTTCTTTAAAAAGCAAAAGCTATTTAGTTGGATATTTAGGTTGCCATTCCTCTTAGATAAGTTTCTACGTTTTGAAAATGTGAGTGTGTTGTTGGAGATGGTCTCTTCCATTTCAGGTCAGCATGCTGCCCTTCATCTGAATACAAAAAGCTCTCAGGCAGTTCAACGCTACCATAAGAAAATTGATATTTGTATTTTATATTATTTTTTTCTTTTACTCTTCATAGATACAGGCTATCAGAGTTTTCCCTTAATGATTTGTGTCAAAATTCAGGAAAAAATGGGGGTTGTACATTTAACTATTAAAATACAAGTTAACAGAAAGTGCTGCTGTTTGCTACTTGAAAACTACCCCTCTTCTGTAGTTACCTCTCATTGTTTAGAACTGTCACATGTAAGTTATTTGTGTCTAACTGCCACTAAAACATCGCTTTCCTTTCTGTTCCGGTATAGTGGTTTTGTCTAACATCATGTCTTTGTAGGTTGCTGATAACTGTTTTCACACCTAAATAACTTTGAGCTGCAGATACCTGAACTGCTTTTTTGTGGCAGAACCTTCCTTTTTAGTCTAGATTTTACTCACTGATAGAGATGAATTATAGTGTACAGCAGTAGAAAAAACCAGTGATGATGTAATTTCCCAACCTTTGCCATGGCTTGTTTGATTACATGTAAGTACTTTTAAGTAGGATGATGATGATGATGATGATGGTTTTTCCAACAGAGGACTTACCAGTGAACCTACTGAATACTTAAAAGAAAAATACCAAGATATGTTGGCAAAACCTCTGGACAAATCTTCCCCTTCATGCTGCTATCCCCTGAGCAGTGTCAGGTGTGGAGATTTCAGTGGCTGAGGGCTGTGTGTTGTGTTCCTGCATACATCACTCAGGAAAAGAGGCACAGTAGGTACACAAAGCAGTGTAGATAGACCATAAACACCTTTTTCCAGAATGGCATGGAATCTGTGTCTTTAATTTCACACCAGAAAAGCAAGAACGTTATTTCTTTGTTCACAATTGGCTTTACTCTTGTGCTGGAGGTGTTAATGCCACACTGAGAGTGCATTTCACCTCAGTGCCTGGGAGGATCATGGAGCACATCTTCATGGAAGGAATTTTTAGACACAGGCAAGACAAGATGATCCAAGGCAGCCAGCACAGCTTTACTCAAGGCAAAGATGCCTGACCAGTCTGGTGGCCATCTGTGATGGGGTGACTGAGATGGTGGTCAAGGGAAGACTGACCAGTGTCGTCTACCTGGAGTTCTGTAAGGCTTTCAGAGGGATCCCACATGGCATCCTTAACTCCAGATTGGAGAGATGTGGGTTGGAAGGGTGGACTGTTCAGTGGATGAGGAATTGGCTAGATGGATGCAGAGGTGATCAGGAGCTCTGTGTCCAGGTGGAGGCCAGTGATGAGTGGTGTCCCTCAGAACTCTGGGACTGGTGCTCTTCAATACCTTCATTACTAACACGGACAGTGGGAGCGAGTGAATCCTTGGTAAGTTTGCAACGCCAAGAAATTTGTGTCCAGCTTGAGAAGCGGGTCCATGAGAAACTCAAGAGGGTCAGGAAGTTCAGGAGGTTCACCTGGGCCAGGGCAATCCCAGACATGGGGACAGACTGGGAGAAATCACTGAGAACAACCCTGCAGAGGACTTGGGGGTTGTGGTGGATGAAAAACTGGGCATGTGTGCACTGGCAGCCCAGGAGTCCAGACATTGGCACTGCTTTTCTGTGTTCACACTTCAGCTTCCACCAAAGTGCCTGTTTTGTCAAGAAGTGTCATTCAGTGGTCTGATCCAACATCCTCCAAGAAGCTGGATTTCCTTGAGTGGTACCTGAACCCAGAAGCACTCAGTGCCCACTGCAAACTGAGTGGCTTCCTGAAATGAGATGTGCATTCCTCAGACTGCAGAGAGGAGACCAAACTCCAGTTATCTCTGCCACAGAGTGGAGTGGGCAATTAATTTTTCTAACAAGGTGGAAAATGAATCGTTTGCTAATAGCTGTGATAACATTTTTAATGACCTGCCTATAAGGGGTGAGATTATTTTCAGCGTGAAATACTGAGTAGAGAAATATGATCCAGATTTCTGTTGGAGTTCCTGAAGGCTCTGATCTTCTGATCTTTCTTTATATCTGTCATGTTAGAATGTATGTGAGAAAGCTTTATTGAAAAGATGTTAACTGCAAGTGACAATGTTGGATGAGTAGCTGTGTTTCTCAATATTAGTGTGCCACATGAGACCTCAGTTTTATATTTGTCAGAGAAGCTTTTATAGCTGTTTCCACTTCAGTTTCAGGCAAGGACTACAACATGAAGGCCCTGGAGTCAGAAAAACTGTCCATAAAAGGCAAGGAAGTAGTGCAGCTTTGACACAGAATGACCAAATAGAGCAGTTAAGAGGGCACAGTCAGGCTCTGAGGAGGCCAGGGGGGCATGCCCGTGGCTCTCACTGATTTATGAAGCATTAGAGCATCAGTGTGTAGATGACACATCCCTTACCACTCACAGCCCCTGAAAGACCTTGTCTCCTCCAGAACAAAATGTATGTAAAATAGCATCTCCTCTCCTAATTTAGGGCAGCAGAAAGATTAAAGGACTTGGCTCTGCACCCTTCTGTCCAGATGTGTTAAAGCTGACCTTACTGAATAAAGCTAGCCATTGTTTTGAATGGAACATTCATTACTTCAGCATCAGGAAGCTATTTGCTGTGTTTGGCTGTCAGGCTTATATTCCTTTGTGATGTAAATTTGGTGCTCGATTGTCAGTGTATTTATATGGGGAGTGTGACAGGGTCTGTAATCGCTGCCTTTGAGCTGAGGGTTTCTTGCTGCTGTACAGTTGAGTTGAGATGTCTGATGGAAAGTCTGGCTTGTTTAAGCTTTCTGGACTTACACCATCAGATAAGCAAGCTGCACATATGCAGGCTGCTCTTTATTTGACTTGGCATTCAGCTGATGGAATTCATTAATTAAGCAGATTATGCCACAGCCCCATGGACTTCTAATGGGTATGCAAAATAGCCTTGAGGTCATGCTTGGGTTTTGTGAATTATGGATTGTGACATCTAAGTGTGGAATGAATATGAGCAAATGGATTAAATGCTTTGGAGATTTCTTCCATCTAAAACTTCAATTAATATTATTATTATCATTTTTATTGTTCTGGATGCAAATTTCCAGAGGGAACTGAATAACACATACTTTTTCCTCAAGAAAATTACTTGAATGATGTTATGAAAATCCTTTCATTGTAGTGTTTGCTTATGGGGAAATAAATTAATCCTACACATTTTTTTCCTTATGTAGCTCATATTTATAGTGTCAAAAGTAAAAAATGTGCAGTGTTTCTTCACTGAGTTTGTATGTGAAAGAGAAGAAATGCTTTTTGGAAGATGCTAAAATGATTTCAGAAGACTGCTATAATTTGATAGTAAGCTGGGTTAATTAGCATATACTTGAAAGCATTTTGAGAGGTGTTGATGTTAATCATAAGAAGCTTAGTAACAAATACTGAAATCTTAGGTTCAGTATGCACATGTTTTGAAACTGCCACAAAAAGTAGCTGGAAGGTGGGAGATGAGACAAGTATCGTACTGTGAGCTAAAGGGGGTGTGGGTTTGGCTTGGAGTGAGGTCAGAGTAGGATCCAGACCAGCAACAGGTGAAGAAAGGTCTCCTGAGGCCTCTGCTGACTTTGAAGACTCAGAGAGCAGTGAAGTAGATGGAATTACAGAGCCATGGAATGGTTTGGGCTGGAAGGGACCTCACAGATCCTCTCATTCCAAGCCCCTGCCAGGGGAGCACTGTGGAGTTTGTTATAAAAAGGTAAAAGCTGCAAGACCTTTATGAATAAATAATCCCCAACAGTACTACTGCTGCCTCAGGATCTCTGTTGTAGACTACAGTGATCTATTGTTGGGTTTAGTGGCTCTTTCCATTAATTTGCCTTCTAAAAAGGAAACAGTGTTGTCCTTTGATCTCACACTATTTTTTTTTTTTTGCCTACTTGAACTTCACAGGAAACACATGTTATTTGTGCTTGAAGTTCTAAAATGTTTTTTTGCATTTTAAGTAAAGAGAAAGGGACTTGCTTTTGGTACAGTTTGCAGGCAGAATGTTGTGTTGTACAATCACAGAAAGGTCATGTTTGTGTGTTGGAAGCCTGGTGTGGTCACATGTACTCACTGAGTGATGCACTGAGGGCTGTGCAGCTCCTTATGAGAAGCTTGGTCCTCTCAGCTTTTGCCGTGCATCTCAACTCCTTAAGGAAAAAGGAAATTTTATTGAAGGATGTCAGATCTGTTCCTGGCAGAAATACATAATATAGTTCAAATAGTTGTGCAATATTTCTTTCCATGTACACTGGTTACAGTGTAGCAATAAAGAGGTGATATTTCAGTATTAAAGCATTTGAAGACCTTTGCAAATAAGATATTTAAATGTTGATTAAGGATTTAAATGTTGGTCCATTTTAATGCTAGTGCATGAGAACCAGAGTATTAAAACTGAGATCTATTATCCCAGTGTTTAGTTTGTAAATAACAAAAATGTCACCTGAATTATTTGAGGGAAAAGGAGCATTCTCAGTTTTGTTACAGATAAAATTTATTCTATTGTACACAAATAAAATCATTAAAAGGCAAATTAACAGATTTTTAAATAAGGGAACCAAATGTTAAAATTGGGAAATGTGGCTATTTAGTGGGTTTAAGTGAAAAGCTATTCCATTTTCTGACAAAATTTGAAATTTATTTTATACTAATACCTTTTGCAGATGTAGTAGCTTGCCATTGTGATGCCAGAAAAATTACAGAAGGATATCTCTTTAGCCCATTTTTATTTTCTGATTATTTTTATGGAAATAAAATTTTAAGGGTAATTCAGTCTTTTCAACTGTACAACTGAGCAATTTCCTGTGCTTCCTGCTCCAGCAGCCCCAGCAGCCTCAGCCGTGTTGCCTGGATACTCCATCTCCTGCAGCATCTGTAAATTGGCCAATTCAACAGGAGGATTCATATTCTAAATAAAAGCCGAGTCTTGGGGTGGGAGGGGGAATGCTTTGTCAGCTGGAGCCTGAGTGCTGCTGCAAATCCTGCTGCTGAGAAAAATGGGTGTTTATTTGCCCAGTTGTACAGGAATATGTATTTAACAAGAAGTAAGCTTTGAATTTCTATTCAGAAAGATGTCCAACAGTCATATTTCACAGTGCTCTTCTGCAGGTGTGTGCTTATCTTGTGCTCACTTTAAATGCAGTGTAATCCAAAGTTAAGTAACCTGAATCTCCATATCTAATATTATTAATACATTGTATTAATACATATATTAATACTGGAATTACATAATAATTCTGGAATATAAATTCATCAATTCATCAATTATCATCCCTTTTTTAATTTTATCTTGAAAGTTAATTTGTTTTGCCTGCCCTTTTTTCAGAAAATTCCTTTTGCAAAGTACAGATAAATACTTTTCTTTCTTTCTTCCTTTCTTTCTTCCCACAAATGATTGCTGGCAGTTTTATCAGCACAGGTTTCATTCCGTTAGAATTCTTTCAGGCTTTTGTAAGCAAAGCATCAAAGGAAGCAGAATGGCTAATGCAGTTCTTCTAGTTTTCTTTCACACGTATTTGCAGAACTTGTTAATTAAGTGAACAGAGTTTAAGGAAAATTTTGATTGTCAGTTTATTCATGTGTAGAGTTTTGTAAAGATTTAGAAAGATTTAGAAAATTGGTGGTTCAGCCTGCTACCTCTGTAATAAGCTTAAAAAGCCATTTGCTAATGGGTGTAATTTAATTTTCTCAACTTAATTCTTCCATTTTTAGATTTCACTGCTGGGCTGTGAAAACAGTGCAATGTACAAAATGTTCTGTTGGAAATTTTCTTCTGGAGCTGGAGTGAGCTTCTAGTGTATGATTGTACAACAGGAAGCCTCCGCTGCTTGAGAAACATAAACCAGGCTTTGTTCCTTGCTCTGCTTTGCAAATACTAATCTTCGTTTGCCCTGTTAAAATTACAATATACAGAAGAAGCAGTGGATTTAGAATATCATAAATTGGCTGGGTTTCCTTTAATTTGAAGTACAAATGAAAAAATTAGTCTGATTTTTAATCTCATTATGCTTTGTGTCTCATTTTGCATTTTCTTCTTACTGGCAGTTGTGGCATAATTGTAACATTTTCCTGCCAGGATGATTTTTTTCCTGAATGTAAATAAAAAACTGGAAAATTCCAGTTTTATAAAATGATATGAGCTACCTTTCTGTTGACAGACACTGATTCTTACAAGCCCCCATGTCTGTGCAGGCTGTGAGCATAGCTCTGCAGGAGGTCCTGTCACGTAGGAGAGTTTCTCAGTTGGCTCTTCTAAGTAAGCGTGGATGTCTTTGTCCCACTAAACTTTGGTTCCAGACACTCACTCCTGCTTTAGTGGTGTTACTGCTCCCTCTGGTGGGTCCTGCAACTCGGGTTTCTTTTTAAGACCTGAGTTTTTTAAATCAAAAATAGTTTATCATTCTAACAGATGCAAATATGAGCAGTAAACACAAATCTCAGGCTTCTGTAAGAGATCCCTGACAAAATTTGTTTTAGATATATTTTATTCTTTTAAGCAACATGAAAATATATTAACTATGTTCAAGCTGAACATCCTATTAAGAACCATCTGGGGCAGAGTTGGGTTGCCAAACAGTTTCTGATTTAGTTCTGCACAAAGTTAGAGAGGTGACTGTGTGACCTTTGGTAACTGCTGGCATTTAACAAAATGTAATGCATTTCTGCTGTCAGAACGTGATCACAGATTTATTTTTTAAAGGTTCAGATTAACTTTGGGTTACATTGTGGGCTTTTTTGTACCTGTAGCTTTCTGCACAGCAGTACCACAGTGAGCTGAGTCCGTGGTGTATTTGAAATTTTCAGTGCAGTTTGGGAGATCTAAGCATTCTTTCACTGACTTGAACTCTGTTTCAGTGGGTTAACTCAGACATTTTTGTGAATCTCTTTTCCAGCTGCATTCATCACTTGCATGGTGGGGGTATCTTACCTGTGTACGTGTCCAGCAGTGTTGGCCTCTTTCTTCCTGAATAAAAGTGCAGTACCCCAAACAATGGTTCCAGTTTTAATGATGCTTTCCAATCCCACGTAATTGAGACTTCACATTCTACTTGATTTGAGGCTCAAGGCAGTGGAAATAAAAGCTGAGATTGCAACCAGTATTGTACATTACAAAATCTGAGAATTCTCTCAAGATCATCTACTTAAAATACTGGTTATTTGAACCCCTTTAGATTGTTGCTGCTTTTGGCTGTGCTGTTAAAAGAGCATTGGTACTTCAGAA
This sequence comes from Aleadryas rufinucha, assembly GCA_013397815.1. NCBI lineage: Eukaryota > Metazoa > Chordata > Aves > Passeriformes > Aleadryas > Aleadryas rufinucha. Next base: position 1,182,221 of record VZTH01010011.1, read on the forward strand.
ACTGGAGAGAGGTTTGGAGGGTTTTTAAAGGATTTTTTTATCTCTTCTTCTTCATTTTAATTCATAACAGTATTAGTGACTGAATTCAAAGCAACCCCCAGAAATTGTTCTAAATTACTTACTGAAAGGTATCATAATTTTAACATGACAAGACATCTGTTTCCCTACAGTTCTTTGGTAGATAGTAAGTACTTAGATTTCTTTTCCATACTCGCAAAAGTCCTGAGTAAGAGCAGATGTTGTCTCAGTGGGAAATAACCTCACACCATGAAATTTCTGAGCTGACATACTTGGAATACTTGACTCTCTCGAGCTGCTTTCCCATACGCTTTTGGAAGTTTTCACATTTTGGTTTTTTACCTCTCTAGGAAACCTTCTCATCCTCAGCTTGAAGCCTTCATTAAGCATATGTCCAAAGGGTCTGCAGCCCAAATGGATGGTTCCCTGAGCAGCCTGCCTCGCTTCCCCAGTCATTCTCTGTGTGAAATGGGAGAGCTTACACAGACAGGTGAGTTCCCATAGCAGCTCTGTCTCGTCCTCTGCTCTGTTAAACACAATCTGCTTGAAAAGGGATATTTTGATTTTCTTTATGTTAAAATAAATGCTTGTTTATGGAAACTTATCATGTAGGTCCTATCCTAGGCTATGCTGGGATATGGATAAAATATTAGACTCTGTACTGTAAAAGTGGCAGCAGTTGTAGAAACCATGCTTTGTCCCATAGCTTGACAGTTCTGTTACACACTGGTCAATCTTGGCATCTCTTCTAACTTTCTTTGTAGCAAGGCAGAGCACCTTTCCTTCAGGTTACTTCACCCAGTTGCACTGTTACCCTTGTGACAAACAGCAGTGCTCAGTCCCTCCTGAGGAAGATCTGGTGCTCTGTTACTGACAGGGTTGTGATTCAGAGGGACCCTGTGTCCCCTACAAGAGATGCTGATGTAGCAGACAAACCTGATGCTTGTGTTAGGGAAATGCTTTATCCATCTGGCCCCTGTCAGATTCTTTTGTGTTCTGGTATCCCTTTGGAAGATATCCTTGGTCACTGTCAAGTCTTGCAAAGTGGTATCAGGAGAAAGCAAGGCAGGACATCCCAGAACACTTCCTAACGCAGCCTGTTGCGTGTGAAATTGCACACAATACATGGATTGTGTAACTGAGCTGGCATCTGGGGACTCCTGTGGCAAGTTACATACAGGTGTTCTAGTGCATAAAGGGTTCATGCCCATTGCTTTGCTGCTGTGAGAGGTTAGTGCAAGAAATGTGGATACTAGGGTAGAGGTTTTGGCACATGAGAAGGATACACTCTCCCTTTACAGTTGGATAAAGGCAGAGCTTTAGCGTAAATTATCAAGCAATTTAAATTAAGGAAGACAGATAATGAAGTTTGATGCAATTGCTGCTCCTCACCGCTGTTCTGTGAGTTTACACACTAGTTTACATTCTGTGTATTTGTTTCCTGACTGCTGCTGGTTTTTTTGGCTGCCATAAATTTTCAGGGACACAGCATTGTCTGCCTGCCTGAAAACCTGACTCAGGTGCAGTCTTCAAAACCACCTTACTTTTATAGTCATGTTAGACCCATTCAGTCTGTCCAAGGAATAAATATTAAACAAATCTGGTAGAACCAACTTATTTTCTGTATTTCACGTTAGTTCCTAGAATCTGAGAGATACTGAAGAATAGCAGGTTTCTCATGTTTCAGACAGTTTTCCTAATAGTCAGTCACAAGTGAAGTTCAGTTTTGTGAGTTTATAACCTTTTAACTTACTGTTCATTTATCAGTAAGGCAGCTAGCTGTAATTTTTTTTTTACAAAACTGCAAAGATTCTAATCATGTGTTGTGATTTGTTTCCAAATTCAGGGGTTGTACAACATTTGCGAAATGGACAACTGCTCCGAGAAATTTATGTCAACAAACACAAACTGCTCCCTGGTGACTGGACAGCCAAGCAGCTCTACTTGGAGACCACAGGCAAGAGCCGGACCCTGCAGAGCGCCTTGGCGCTGCTCTACACCTTTTTGCCAGACTTTGACTGGAAGAAAATTACCATGAGGCACCAGTGGAGCACCATTTTCTGCTCAGGAAGCTGCGACTGTCCCATGAGAAACCACTACCTAGAAGAGGAGCAGCGCAGGCAGTACAGCTTACGGGTGAAAAACAACGATTTGGAGAAAATATATGTGGATATGGCAAAGATTGTGGGCATTCCCACCAGGCAGCTGAGAGCTTCTAACCCAATAGATTCTCTCTTGTGCTATTTTTGTCATAATGTCTCGTTTCCATGTACCAAAACTGGCTGCATTGGTATGGAGCACTTCAAAGTAATCAAGAGGCATCAGCTGGAGGATGAGAGAGAAAGACAGGAGAAGAAACTTTACTTCTTGTATGCACTATTGGCTACTCATCCTCTCCTCAACCAGACTGTCAATCGGCTGCAGCGTATTGCAGAAGGCAAGAAGGAAGAAGTGTTTGTTCTCTACTCTGCTCATGATGTCACCTTGTCACCTGTTCTCAGTGCCTTGGGCATTACAGAGGCCAGATTTCCCAGGTTTGCTGCCAGATTAGTTTTTGAGCTGTGGCAGGATGGGAAGAGGCCCAAAGAGCACTTTATCCGCATCCTGTACAACGGTGCTGATGTCACATTCCAGACCTCGTTTTGCAAGGATCATTATAAACGTTCCAGCAAGCCAATGTGCCCACTAGAAAAATTTGTCAACTTTGTCAAGAGGGATATGTTCTTGATCTTTAACAGTACTAGCTACTATGATGCATGTCGTAGGAGAGCACTGTAGAAAAGGGAGGAGGAAAGGAGGCAGTGTTAACTTGTGTCAGTGATCTGTTTTCTGGTGGAGGCGCAGTTCAGTTTTGTTACTTCTTGTACTTGTATGTGTAAGTACGGAAGGGTAATGCTCGAAACATTCTTCAAATAGTTTTATTTTCATTCAGGCTGCAGATGGCCTTCAGTAGAAGAACAAATGCCAAGGGTTATGTGTATGTGTATGCTCACAAATGCTGTTAACTGTTGTGATAAATCCTGTGGGTGAATGTAATCTGGCCCTCGCTTGATAGAGTGAGAGAGCATAGACTTTGTGTTTCTCTGTTCCACAGCAATACTTGGATAGCTTAAGTTTAAACCCAAAACTACTTTTCTTTTTTTTTTTTTCACCACCATATCACAGTCATTTTAAGCAGTTCATGTCAGGGTCACTATGAATTCCAGGTGCCTGCATTAAGGCATTTGTAAGGAATTTTTGAATTTCCTTACTCAGAGGAAGCCTTCTAATGTTGTGGGGCAGGTCCTTAAAGCAAAGTGCATGTGTGTGTGTGTGAATGCCTGCCTGAGCATGTGCACATGAGCGTGTGCCTTTTGGACCCCACAGACCTAGAAACCCTTGGCTATTGTTGCCAGTGCCAGAGAAGGGTGTACTGGAAGAGGGATACAGAACTCTATTCTTGGATCGCACTTTCAGCACTTTGAATAGTTCAAACACAGTCTAGAAACATGTAAAGGTCTTGTGACGTTAAAATAGATAGCAAACACTAACAGCACCACTAAACCTGAGTGGGGAATTAGGGTTAGGAATCAAGTTTTATGGTGAAGTGTTGGGCTCTTTCCCATTGTGAACACGTTCAAGCTGTTGTGCTATGGAACAAATCAGTGTTTTAGGAATTTGCTATGGTGACTGCTTGAGACAGCTTGACTAAATACTGAGAAAATTTTGTAGTTGAGTTAGTATTTTTATGGACTAGAAGCTCTTATTTTGTAAGACCAGACTTGTACATATTGTACTGTGTATATTTATAACACAGTAGATCTTTCTTATTTGTTTAGTTTGTAAAGACTTGTGGAGGTCACTTTTTAGACATTTTTTTCCCTTGATCAGGATGTTTAGACTTAAGAATAAACTGTCTTTTATGGGTAATTTGAACAATGAGTAGATACAAAAACTTGTACTTCAGACTGCTTTCATCTCTTTAGGAGTAGTAAATTGAGAACCAATTTTTAATAGAATTAATAGAAATTTTATAATGATGGAGGTTTTTTAACCTCTAGAAATGAATTAGTCTGTGACTTGTGATTCAATGGTGCTAGTTTGTCAAAGAAAACATAACTCGGCATAAGTTCTCTTGACTGTTGGCATTGCGCTCTCTCTGTTCTCAATGCTGCATTTGAACATGTTTCTTTAAATAAAATTCTGGGGTCTCTTTGTATATTTGTGTGTTATGTTCGTTGTGACTTCCTTACCTGTGTGCGGGAACAAGGTGGGTGTTGTTAAGCTGCTTGTTGCATTTCTAACTTCTGCACTGAATCTGTCCTGGGCCTCAGTCTGGGCAGGAGCAAGTAAGCATTTAATGAACACTGAACTAGAAATCCTGACAGAGTGTTTGGGGCTTTTGTACCACATAGGAGTGGTAACCTTTCTATCCAAGAGACTGGATCTGCTTGTCATCATCCCTGTTTGTGTGCTGGCAGGAAAAGAGGAAGAGAATCTGAAAGGTGAGCTCACTGTAGAAATCAGGTGAAGGGGAGCATTTGCCTAATGTAAGTAGCAAAGGTACAGACCCCATAACTTCTCCTTTATGTTGAGGTGGAGCCTCTTGTGTTTGTTTGCACCCCCACTGCGTCTTCTCCTGTCACTGGGCAAGACTAAAGATCTCTCATGTTGACAGTTCCCTTCAGGTATTTATACACATTGGTGAGATTCCCCGGAGCCTTCTCTTCTCTGGGATAAGCAGACCCAGCTCTGCCCTCATGTCAGGTGTCCCAGTCCCTTGATCTCTTGGCTGTCAGTGGGGCTCTCCGGTAGCTCCATCTCTCTTGTCCTGCTATGATAAAGGGCACTGATAGCTGTTTCAGCCACAACGGCCTCCACTGTGGCCAGGGCAGTGACAAGAAACTTGTATTGGGGGATTTAAGGAAATTTGGAACTGAATTTTCAGTTACAGCTTCAGGTTGTCAGCACCTGCTCACCTGTATGAGGGTCACTGGGTGTGCAGAACCAAACCTCTAATGTAAAAATAATTTTTTTAAAAAAGGGCAGAATCTAATTATTCTTGTGTGTATGCATAGTTAAGATACACTCATCTCTCCTAATCCACACATGCAGAGGATCTGCAGCAGTGAAAAACTTGATCCACCTCCAGTGCCGCCAGAAGTGCTAAAGGAAAGAGCTGCAGGGATCTTTCCTTTATTCTCCCCTTTTATCTCATTCTCACAAACATTGGGCCTGGCTGTGGAGATAAAGTGATAAGCAAACGGCATTACTGAAGTTGATTAATCATTACCTTTTGAAGTTTGACCTAATTTATGATTCAATTTGCAATTTCAAGTGGATTTATATTTGGATTAAGGTAACAGATGTAACTTCCTGAACAATGAAAAGAGGAATTGGTGGGAATTTATTTATCCCGGAATTGATGAATAGCCTTTCTATAGGGGTGCAGTGATGAATCAGCTTTACCAACTGGGAAGCATTGACTTGTGCAGGTCTTAATCAGGTGGTAGAGCAGGATTAAAAGCTGCTGCTTTAAGGAATGCTGCTTGAGATCTTACAGTGGGCTTGAAACCGATGTAGGAGTGGGCTGTTCTGTTGTGTGCTAAACACGGTGTTCAGAAACTGATGTTTAAACATATTGATGAGCACTTGCACTGTGAATGAAAGCCGTGCGGTGCTTCCCCACCCAATCCAGCTCGTTTCCCAGAGCAGTGCTCATGTCCCGTCTCTCCCCGCCCGCTCCTCGCTTCTGTTTGTGCCATTCCTAGGAAGGCAGAACAGCTTTACTTTCAAACGCTCCTTGCACCCCGCGAGTGCCGAACGGCTTGGCTTGAGCTGCCGCGTGTTATTTGTGTATAAAAAAGGGAGGGAAGGGCTCTAAAGGCGAAATTCCCGGTGCCGGGGGGGTGCGGGAGGGGGAGCCCCGGGCCCCGCGGCAGCGCGGGCGGGGCTGCGGCGCCCTCGCGTGGCCGCTCGCTGCGGTGCAGCTCGGGGCTGCGGAATGACAGCGGCACAGCGGCTCCGGGAAAGCAGGAGTTAAAACCAGCTCAGTTGTGGGTGGATTTCGTCCTGCAGCCTGAGCGAGAGGCCTCCTTCCCCATGGTTTAAGTAAGTAGGTGTCTGTGTGAGATGCTCAAGCCCTTGTGGGCCGAAGAAGGAGTAATGATGACAGCTGTGATGGTTGTTTTGAAGTGAGTAATTCATGTTGCTGAACACAGGTGTATTCTGCAGGTATTCTACAGCTTTGCTAGCCTGTGTACTAAACTCAGCCCTACAATTTTCAGCAGAGCTATTTTTTAAATTAGTAAAGTCTATTCTGTGTGAAAGTATAAAGCAGAGTTTTTTTCCCCTGTCAGTTTTCTGGCTTGGTCTCAGTTTGCTTGCCTTGCAGTTTTGTTCCTTGCCCCTTTTTCACATGAGAGGAGCTATGCTGCATGTGAGTACTATGTCCTTATTCAAGCAGTTGAGATGTGATCGAGTCTGAACTTTGTAAAGTTCCTTCAAACTGAAATCAAATACCATTAAGCTCATAACTTTCAAATGTCCTTAAGAACCATTTTCAAAAGTGATTTAGAATTACACTTAAGCTATTATTTTAGAATCCCCTGACCAAAATCATCATGAAGTTTTTCTTCTGTCCTGGGTAAAAAGGTAGGGTGAAATAAAACTGATGGCATTTGAAATGTAAAGCAGTCCAGATCTCATTCTAAAAACAGTCTACAGGTAGAGTAAAAAAAAAAAAATTAATCTGTGCCAGTATTTAAGATGCCATTGTAGAATGGTCATTGGAGGATGTGGGAGGGGAAAGTTTGAGCTGAAATTGTTGCTGTAGGTCCTTGCAAAACAGAATACACAAGACGAAAAATAGATAACAATTAGAAAATGTGGCCTCAGCTGCAAATTCTTGGGTGCATGTTTCCTGGAGCAGGTACAGAGGCAGCTGTTTGAAGCTGTTCCTACCAGGAGGCTGAGGACCCAAGGCCAGCTACAGGACAGAAGGAATGTCTAAGGGCAGCTGCAGGGGTGTCTGCAGGGTGTATGTGTGGGTGCTGGGGTGTGTGCAGCAATGCCTGAGGTAACTGGAAGGTTGAAGGGCCAGCTGCTGGGCACACTGAGTGCTGTCCTACTCCTGGCTGGTCCTGGGTAGGCACAGCTGCAGCTACTGCATAGGCCCAAACAATTTTGTCATGGGAAGTAGAGCGATCTGAGAAGGGATTCTGCAGGTTTAGATGATGAGAGGGATTACTGTAATACTGTTTCATCTTTTAAAAATCTGTGTGCCTCCAAAAGTGGTGAGTAACAGAGATGGAATCAAACCTGATTTCTGATGCATCAGTATTGACCCACTCGTTGCTGATTTCATTTTTCCTTTTTGAACTGATCACATACTTAATGTTCTTCTTTAGCAATGCCAGTTATTGGTCAGTTATTATCAACAGGCTTTTGACCAATTCAGTGCCTTTTAAAAAAAACCTCAACAACCAAACCTTTATGAGTAACAGGCTACAAGTGCTTTTCTGCTACACTCATACATGCATAACTCAGGCTTATCTTGAAGGATGATTAATAGCTACTGTCATTTTTAGCTGTCAGGTGGACAACAATAATGGCTTGAGTCCTATCTCAAGCACCAGAGAGGTGTCTTTTTGCTTAAACCTCTTCCAAGGAGGATTAAATGATGTCCCATGACTATGTAATAGGACTGGTGTAAGATGACATTTGTCAGCAATTAGTGTGCTCTCAGCTGTGTTCCTAACCCTTTAGATATGGACCCAGAGTTAAGCAGATTTAGGGAGAGTTTTACCTGTTAATATTTAACTTGAGTCTGCAACGTGGTAATTGGGGTTTTGGTAAGAAAGAGCTCTGCATCTTGGTGAAGAGTGATAAAAATACTTTTGTTTTTAATAGGGGACTGGAAGCAGGCAGTGCTGCTCTGAAGTGGTGTTTATAAGGAGAAGGCAGCCAGCTTAAACACAGATAGACAGGGGCTCATTAGCTGTAAGGGCTTGTTGTGAACCTGGGCTGCTTCTGGCAGTGCTTGTTCTGATTGCCATGGAATGGAAGGTAATTGCCACAGCAGGATCCATGCATCTCGGTATCCATCTGAAACCACTGGATTTGACTGAATCTCACCATTTCACAAAGGACTGACTGCTTGCCATCCTTAATTTTTGTAAAGCACTTCGCTGGGATGCAAACCTTCACTTTGCCTGCTTGGCCTGGAGGAAAACTTCCTGCAAATCCTGGAAGCCCGCGGCAGGAGGGAAAACAGCGTTTCTGTGTCCTTGATATCTCCTTGCTGGGCTCCGGGGGCCGTCGGCTGTGGCTGCTGGAGCCGAGATGTGCCGCAGCTGCTGCGGCCCCGGCCCTGCACCTTCCCCGCTGCCCCATCGCCTCCCTGCTGCAGGGTGAATCCCGCGGGTCTGCTCCTCATCTGGAGCTGTTCCCCTTTCCACTGCTGCCATCCTCTGATGTTTGTGGAGCAGCACTGAAAAACGCTGCCTGTGGCCTTGCCAGCAGCTCGGTCGGTGCACACGCAGTTTTAATAGCAGCTTGCTGACCTTGGCCGTCATTGATGGTTTCAGTTTTAATTAGGGGTCGTAGTGTTACTTCCTCAACGTCAGATGACAACGCAAATGTTACACCTCGCTTTTTGCCAGGGAAAGAGACTGCTTTACTGTCTTCCAACTCCTTCTTTGGATACAAAAAGCCGAATTTTCTGCAAGTGGTGCAGATTCTCAATCCTGCAATTCCACCCGTAAGGTTCTCTCATGCCCTGGGCAGGAGGGCAGTGAGGGGCACACGGGGCTGCAGGTGCCGGCCGGGCATCGCTGAGCTGAGGAGGGCGGAGGCTGCCCCGGTGAGCCGGAGCTGCCCCGCGGTGCCGGAGGTGGGAGCATAGGAACGGGACCGGGCCCGGGCCCGCGTCCTGCCCGCTCCTGCGGCTCGGTTCGGGGATGGGCTGACGGGATGCGGTCCCAAAGCGGGGAACCCGGGGAGTTGATGCCGAATCGCCGGGGAGTGAAGCTGGAGCTGAGGGACCCCCGAGCCGCCCCCGCCTCTCCTCGGGGAGCGTCCCCTGGGGACCAGGAGCGAGCCCCACTGCCGGGATCCCACTGCACGGCTCCCCCGAAACGTGACCAGCAGGAAGACTACGGTCACCCGGGAGTTGATTTGGGGGTGTGAAAATGGCTTCATAGGGCACCTGGCAAAGTCGCTCGTGCTCAAGCTGTGGCAGCAAAGGAATCGTGGGGTGTGACCGTGGGAGTGAGCCGAGGCACACGTTCCTCTGCCTGGTGCCTGCAGCCCTGGGTGTGCTTGCGTCTGTGTGAGCAGGTCTGAGCAGCGGCGAAGTCGGATGGAAGGTGCAAGCCGGGGAGATAGGATCTCCTCTCCCTGAAGTAAATCCCCAGAAAGCATTTCCTCCAAATAACTGGAATGCCATTTATTTGACTGGCTGACCCTAGTCAGCCTTTTGCTTCATCCAGAAATTCTGGATGCAGGTTGAGTTCATGCCCTGTGCTGATGTTGTATCCCAACTTCAAATGATTTATTTCCTGTGTGTACTTATGCTCTCATGTACCTGTAGGGGGAGTAAACCAGCACTGGCACACTTGACAGTCATCAGCTGTTGTAGAAATATTTATTTCCTTATAAATATGGTATAGATTTCATCCACCTTTGGCTGTTGTGAAGATGTTTTGGTAGTTATATGTTGGGCTTGCAACCTATCTGATCAGAGAACATAAATATTAAAAGCATGTGAATGAGATGAGAAAGCTACAGAATGTCAAATATTAACCACTGGCAACAGCAGGTGCAGGGAACAGTTTGCATTAAAGCTCAAAATTGAAATATGTTATGAAATCCCTTTGAATATTTCTGGATGTGGCACTGAGAATATGAAGTTGGATTGATGATCCTTCTGCTCAGACTGTTCTGTAATCCTGTGTGGTTAATCTGTGGATGGAAAGATGGCAGATTAATAAATGGTTCATTGTGCACACTTCCAACTCTAAACAAACTACGAGCAATTTACTTACTGCTCTGGAATAGGAAATGCAGCATTGCTTTAGTTTCTTTTTAAAATGGCATTGTTTCATCAGCACAGAATCCAGGTCATGTTTTCTCAATGCTGTGTGCTTTTAAATAATGAATATCCATTGAGGATGAAACATGTTTCTTCCTCATTCTCTTAAGCTTTCAATTTATCACAGAAGCAGTCACAATTCCTTTTGCCTCTTGGAGCTCTCAAGCACATTGGAACATACTGTTTCACCAGTATGAAATGGTGTTAAAATACCTGTGCAATCTTTGAAGGTTTCTCCCCTCTATATTTATTAAAAATAACTCTCAGGATAACTCAAAGAATAAGTGCCCTGCAGGCTGTACTAATTAAGAGAAAATATAACTGTTTAGCAATAACACTGACAAGGGAGGAAGGGGGGATCTTTCTCAGAGCCTGGAAGGGGCTGTGTTCCTGAGGGTTGTGTGAGAGAAAACCAGACTCAAGTGATGTTGCTGTCTGGGCCTGCATGAGGGAGATCCAAGGGAAGAGAGGATGGTGAACTAGGGAAGTGTTTTGCCCTACAGAATGCATGGAGCAATCTTCCCACTCCCTCAGTGCTGGTGAAGGACTTGCATCAAGTGCCGTGTCCACTTTTGAACATCCAGAACAGCGAGAAAGCTCAAAACTATGGTTGAACAACCTGGAGGGATGTAGGGATACAAGAATGGGCTGCAGGCAGCCTCGACTTTGATAAGTTACAGCTATATCCCGGGGAAGACAAAAAACCAACTTGGAATGCAGGTGTGTGTTGATTTCTTTAACAAGAATCACGTGAGGGACATAAGAGACGGGTATAAAAGGCTGTGTTGTAGGATGGTAGGGGATGGATGCCTGCGGATGCATCCCAATGCATCCCACCATCTTCTGTGTTCGTCTTTTGTTCACCAACAGAGGGAGACAGATTCCAGAGAGAAATCTGGAAGGGGAGAAGTGTTTAATCAAATGCAAATATGGTTACTATGAGGGAAAAAAAAAAAGGATTTGAATCTCTTCTTCCTCATGGTTAGGACTAGAAGTAATTGTAGTTAAAAATACTGAAGTTGGACACTGAAGAAAGAAATTGTGGGAGTAAGCCTGTCAGAATGGTGGGATGAGCTGGTGGGAGAGGTGTGAAGACACAGACCTTCAGCGTCTTTAAGAACAGGAGATACAAACACCTCCCTGACCATTTGTTTTGTTTTGTAACTAGGAGATGAAAAGGTGACTTCTAAGTTTCTCTCATCCTTTATTTTTCTTTGCTTGTATGGAAATACTTTCCTAATGTCCACGACTGCTGGCATGTATTTGTGGTAGCCTCCTGGCAAACTACTCATGCATTTGGGTATTTGGAAGCTGTGCATTTCTCCCAAGTCTTCCAGCCATGTACAGTGAGCTATCTAAAGCCTTTTCATCTATCAAAATGAAGCTACAGAGTTTGGCAGGGCTGGGGTTTCTCTCAGTTCCCACTGGAGTGTGCAAATGTAGATTTCATTCCTGGGTTCCTGCCAAAAATCTCCTCAGGGAAAAATCTGTATCATCTTAATCTGCTACCTTTCATTACTTCCTCCCAACCCATCCCGTCCCCTCACTCTTTTCTCTCTTTCTAAAGAAGCTGATATATTTTTCTCTTAAATCAGTGACCACTCAGGCAACTCCAAAATATTGTTGTGTGTGTGGGATTCTTTTCCAGACACAGAAGTGAGAAGGGCTTATTGCACCTCTGATCCACTCTGTTTAGAAATCTTATAAACTTATCATTTTTAGCTTCTTATTTAATCTTGTTGAAAAGTTTGGCTTTTCCAGAATCCAAATGATGCCTATCAGTTCACGTGCATTTGTTTGTGTGCCTGCATATAAATAATATATTTTATAGGGGTTTCTCATAAAGCTTTTTTCACTGTTTCTTATTTATGCCCAGATTTCAAATCTGTCAAGTCAGAATTGGGATTGAATAGAACACTTTGCTCTGTGTGCACTGTTCTCTTTCCTCAGGCCCTCCTAAATGTGAATTTTCAAAATTTCTTTATGTGATTTTCCAGCAAGGTTCCCTGTATGGAATGTAGTATTTGTAAAGAGAACACTTCCCTGTGAGAGGAGATTACAGTCCTGTTAAATATTGATCTGAAATTTCAAGCTTGTTACAGCATTTATCAGTCCAGTTTCTATCAAAACTTCTGGGATTTGTATAGTTCATCTGGACAGAGATAGGCAAAGACATTGGTAGTTGCCTGCTTCAGATGTTAGGAGCAGAAAATGTCTTTGCCAGTGGAAGAGAGTGAAGTGTCCTTATCAGACACTCTCAGCAGATGTCTTCTCTGTTGAAGAGTTTTTCTCAGGCTGACAGAATGCCAATATCTGCTGTTACCCTGGTGGGCCTGCTCTGTAAATCACTGATTTTTTGGATGTGTGGGAGAAAAGAGCACAAAGCTTTGGTTCTTTAGTCTGGTGCTTGACTGAATCTGGTCTATTGGCAGCATCTTAACACAGGAGAGAAGGGTTTTTGTAATCACACCTGGCACTGGTCTGGGGAGAGCTCTCCCCTTGGTAAATTTTGAACCTGGGTGGATTTCAACAACGTTTGTCAGGAATGTGGAAGACACCAAGCTCTACAGATTTTGTGAAAATATGTGACCAGGCAGAGAAAAGAGATTCTCTAGGGGAAGTTAGAGGATGTTCTGAAGGTACTGAAGTTGATCAGAGGTAAGATAAAAATGCAGAGACATCAGGCTTCTAAAATCCTGAGCCTACTTTTTTCTTTGTTGTTTTCCATCAATAGACACTTGTCCATAAATGTTGTGCAGGTAAAGCACTATTTCCAGGTTCTGCTCATACTCCCACACTGCTGGCCTGAAGAGAGAGGTCTCTATAAGGAGAGCAGGAAGGTAAGTTCCAAATTATGTTTTTGCCATGGAAGTCTGCTTTCTTGATGTCAATAGAAGAAGCAATTTCAGATGAAATTGCTGGAAATGTTAGCATGCTATTTGCATTAAGAAATGATACATGCACCTCCCTGGTGGGTGTTATTGAACATGGTCCCTTCACAGATATGAACCAAACTTTGGAAGGGCTCTCCTGCACCCTCCTTGAAAATCCTGACCTCATTCCAACATGCAATATCTGTTGGGAAGCTCTACCAGAGCACGATTCCTTTGTGATTTTACTGACCACTGAAACTGAGAGTTGAGTGAAAAAATGTCAATCCAAAATAAGAATGGCTGGAGGAAAAACTTTTTAATAATTTAAGTGTTACAGACTTTCAAAAGAAGCAGTGAAAGGAATGTCATCCTTAGCATTCTGATGAAATTCCAGACTCTGTAATTACATTGACTCTGAACTCCACCTGCAGTTTCCATATAAAAATCTACTCTGCTTCCAGCTGCAGCCTGCTGTGCAGCAATGCTGCTCAGTGTCAAACAGGTGCTAGAGCTCATCTGAGAGGGAAATGATAATATAATTTATATAATTTATACTGTGCTTTGCTGCATATTTCAAAGTCCCTTCAGGATTCCTCTGGATAAAACGCACAGCAGAAATGAGATACTATTTGAAGAGATTTTTTTTATCAACCTAGCTGATTATTTAAATTTTTGGGGATGCTCAATTTTATGCTTAATTGTGTATTTTGCCAAAACTTAAAACCTAAATGCACTTGATCAATGTATACATACATCAGTCAGGTGTCCTGAAACTTAGGTCAGCTCTCCTTGTAAAAGTAGATCAGCAGAAAGGTCCTATTGATTGAATAGAGAATCTGTGCTACTCATTTAGGAGCAATTGCTGAGTCCTGTTTGCTGGTTGGGTGTGTATGGGCTCTGAAAAAATGTGCTCCCAGTGCACAGTTACCTTCAATAGAAAGCCTTTAATCTGTTGTGGGAAGAGGCAGGGGAAAAAGAGGTAACCTGCAGTTGGCTGATGCCAAGAGCATGCCATCCTTCACATGTGTTTTTGTAAGTGCAGGCATCACCCAGAGTCTGTCACTCTGTAGGTCATGGTTAAGGGTTGCTCTGCATGGTGGCTTGCTGCAGGGCTCTTTGGCTTTACCATTTTTTAACAATTTTTAAAGGATTTCTTTTCAGGAAGGCAGCTTGTAATTAATGGTGCAGCAGAGTTAAGAGGTTTGCATTGCTTTCTCTTTAAGGAAGTGCTCCCTGTTCTGTGGATTTAGGAATTGCACACTACTCCTAACGCAGCAATGCAGGACTTCCAACATCTATAGCCTGAATTTTGGCTTTATACTGGATGTGAAACATTACAGACTGCATTAAATTCTTGCATGTAACTCAGATTTTCCTGGTTCCCTGGACTGATAATGATTTCCTCTGGTTCTTCTCCATTAATCCAGCTTGCATGACGATCAGAAGGATAATTTCAGTTCCTTACTTATGACCTCCATCTTCAATGTGTTTGTATTTTTAGTCACGAGACTGCCAGCTGAGACTAGATCCCACTGCCATAATGCAGGTGTGTGCACACCGAGAGATGACCCTTTTACTGAAATGAACTGGGCAAAGTGCTTTGACTAGACAGTGAAAGAAAAAGTCTTGTCTCCCTGATCCTCACCAGGACCTCAGCTGTTCCTCTGGAGCCAGTTGGGTGCTATAAAGCCTTCAGTACAGGAGCCTCTTTGAAGTGCTTGTATTTAATTTACATCTCACCTCTGATTCTTGAAAGTCTGTTCTTACTGTTTATAGACCAAACCACAGGTTCCTAGCCTAACCCTTACACCAGGAAATGCTGAGAATTTTCTTTTTCTCTATAAATCCCAAACTGTAATTGAATGTAGAACTGTTTGAAGTGACTGGAAGGCTGTGACTGAATTTAGTCAGGGCTTTAATGTATGTTATATATGAATATAAGCCTCACTCCTGCCTAGAAGTAATTCATATTCTGCTAATGCTTGTGTAAGAAACCACAAGCATTAGCAGAATGCTAATGTGTGTTGGGGTGTGCTTATGTGTGTTGGGGTGGAGAGGGGGAGAGTAAATGATTTGAGGAGAACTCCTGACACTGTGAGATGCGACTCAGTGTGAAGTGACAGCTTGAGCCTGCAGGTGATGATTTAGCGTTCAAGTAACTTGAGGGTAGGAATATTTTCCAGTTTGCCTTGGGCACTGAGAACCTTTGTGCTTGGTGCATCTTAGAAATTTTCTCTGCAGACTTTTTAAGGCTGTGAGGACTTCCTGGGGGCTTCAGTGCCTTACCCTTGCTATTCATTCCTGCCTTGAGGTAAACAGTGCCTGAACGCTCCTGGAGCTGTGAGGAATACTTCCCCTTTGATCAGGCATAGCCTGAGCCGTGTGCTGCTGCTGTTCTTCCACTGATTTTTCTAAATTGGGCTGCAAACTGAGAGAGGTACCTGCAGTTTGATAATTTGTAATTTATTACAAACTTGTCATAGCACAGGAGACCGTGATTAGAAGCTCTCCAAATGAGAGCAATGTTAGCAATGTCAAATGAAGTTCAAAATTCACATCAGTGACCACACTGAACCGTGATTGTCTCTCTCCTCCCATACTTTTTTGCATCTAATTAAGATACAAGTCAGCAGTGTCCTGGTCAGAAGTTGTCCTGCTTTCTGCACACAGCAGAGCTGCCTCAGGGGGGAAAGGAATCCCCCAGGTGTTTGTTCCACTGTGGTGTCTGAGATTGCTGTCACTGTAAAGATGCCATGTTGGAATCCAGGCTGCTCATCTGGGAGCCCTGTACTTGTAAAGTTCTTTCATTTTTAAAGGCTTCAATCAGGAACTTATCACATTGTCACCTGTAGCCTGGTCATTGGCACCACAAATCCCTGCTCTGTTCACTGCTTTCTTATTTATCCACAGGCAGTAGCACTTTGGTTATTATTTTGCCTCTTGGAGTCATTCCTATGAGAAGTTTCATAGCCTTACCTTTTATAAATTTTGTAGATGACATCCTAAGCAAATACGAGTGGCTTAGTGAGAACTGCCATATTCCATTATGATGTGAAACTATGAGATCTTAGAGAAGTGAGTGGAGGAAATGTGTAGAACTTGGACTTTTAGCCAAGCAAGATGACCCTTTGTTTCCATCTGAGCTATTTTAGTTTTCAGCTTTAGGAGGTAACCACCTGAATGGTGATATTCTGCCAGGTTCAAAGTGACATATTTTATGATGCAGGGAGTCAGTCAACCAATAGGATCTCTCTTGTGGAAGGTCTGAATTTGAGTCAAAAAATCATGACTTGTTTCATCTAGAGGTTCTTCTCTTTATGATTCTAATATAGCTGTTAGTTGCTTAAATGTGAATGAGTGATTTTTTCTGAAGGATGCTGTGTCTAACAGTGTATTTGTCAGTCCAGAGAAGAGTCTTGTGTATATCACGGGGAAGCATTCCTACTTATTGTCATTATGTCAAGGTTTGTTACGGTAGTTTGTCTGCAGATCCCAGGAATATCACTAATTTCCTCTTCCTTGACTGCTGGAGCAGAGGAAGTGTGTCTGTTTCTCCAGGGGAGGGTGTCCCATCACTGTATGCCAGAAATATCTTACACATAGGCTTACATACACTTTGGTCTGCTTTTCCCATGCTGTCTCTCAGCCAAAAACAGCTGGGAGAAATGCAAAGAGAGTGAATGAAAAAAGAATAGAAAGAATAATGTGTTAGAAAAGGTTGATGGAAAGACCCTGCATATGTCTCTTTCAGGATTATTGCTATTGACAAATGCTGCTGTTGAGCACAGAATGAAGTTCAAATGTCCTGGGGGAATTGTACCTACCACACTCCTTTTTCCTTTTCTGTTTCTGTAACAGTCTATCCTATATGAGGTATTTCATTCTTCTTCTTTCTTTCATTCATTACCAAAGTGCAACACCTAATTTGTGGCCCATGTTTCTGTCCTTGTCAGATTTTGTTTTCAGAAACAAGGTGTGTTCTGTACAGCAAGTACAGTATTATAAACACCTATGCTGTGAAGTACTTTTATTTGATTTTAACTCCTCTTCAGCATGAACACACTGTGCCCCTTTTCCTCTTTTCTCTTTAAACAGTGACTCATTATTCAAATGCGTGGCAACTTTAATGGTAATTTTCATGGGCTGCAGAAGTCAGGCTGGCTGATGGTTATGGAATGAATGTGTGCAAAATTTGTTTGGGACTTCAAGTTCTTTGTTATAGTTTTGGTTGTTATTGTTTTCCAAAACCCTGGCAGCTGAAGAATGAGAAAAAGAATAAGCAGAGAGAGGATCGATAGCAGCAAAATTAACTCCTAATGTAAAATGACAGCTTGACAGTGAACACATTCAGCATGAATTGCAAATGCAGCAGAGTCTGGGAGCCCTAATCCCATACTTTTTTCCCCTGATTCTATGTAATTCTTCTACAGATAGTCTTATATGTGCTAACACTGTGTCATAGGAGGCTTAATAGAATCAACATTATATTGCAAAAGCATTCTCAGTGTAGTTAGAAGAATCTCATGCCTCCTCAATGGAATTTGCAGTTAATTTTTTGCAGTAGTAAATGTTAATTTTGGGGAAATACACATAAGTCCAAGGAAGTGTTCTCTACTCCATTGACACACTTCATAATAATAAATAATCTCAAGACTTCTGTTCTGTTGTGCTCAGATGTCACAGAAGTAACTTAAATTGGTATTATTAGGCCTGAATCAAAGCACTAGTCCTGACTTGGCTCATGAGTTGTGGTGGCAATCAAATCCAGGCTCAGATCCTCAGCTCCTTTGGTTTGAAGGGATAGCTGATGGTAGCGTGTGTGTGGTGTTCAATTTGTGCATTGTCTCCTTGGTAGCTGGGGTTCAGTTGTTTCTCCAAATGCTGCATGTAGTGTTTGGGTTTTTCTCCAGCTAATTCCGGCTCTGTTTGCTAGACCTGATCCTTGCCCTTCCTGAGCCTTGAAACAGCCAGCACACCTTGCATCCCATGTGAGCATGTACACAGCCCCCCCACCCCCGGAGTTTCCTTTTGTGTTTTGGCTTTCCCAGCCTTTGCTGTGTGGCAGTCCCAAAGGACCCCGTGTGGAATGTTCTGTCTGAGATCCCTACGAAACAACCACTAATTCTTCCAGATGCTTTCCACAGCTGCAAAGCATTCATTAGAACCAAGTGAACTTGATTGAAAACTAGGGAAATGTCTAGTTTAGTAGCAGTAAAAGGATTAGAAGTAGATGTGGTTTTGTGGCATGAACCTGGTTTGGATCTGAAGCTTAACATTTAATAGAATGTGTGGCTGAGAGACTGGCCTTGCAGTGGTATCACACACATTCCTGTGCTTACATGTGTCCACTGGAAAAGATGACATTTGAGGAAAGCCAACGCTTGACTGAGTTCACTGAATTTTCCTACAGGGACTTGGTTCCAGTCTCCTGAGAATGACTTGCAAATCCCGTGTACTGCAGCGATTGAGATCCTCTTTCACAGCTGCAAACAGACCCATCAATTATCACTCTACATCTCAAGCCAAGCGGCCATTCCCTCAGCCCCCCGCTTGGCTCCTTGGCCGTGGATCACAGCTCCTGCACTCGGGCTCATTTTCATTTCTTCGGCTGGTGGAGCTGAAAGATCATCAGCCAACTCGTTATGGAAGCGTGATGATGTCTGTCCCTTCCCGAGGCTCATCAGCGCTGGCTCCGCGGGGCTCCCCGGCGTGCCTGCGCTCTCTGCAAGGAGCAGGGAGATTGTGGGGGGGTGCAGGAGGGGTCTGCCAGCCACACAGAATCCATCTTTAGCAATTCTGGCTCCTCGCTGTGAGAAGCGAGCCCGGGAGTCCCTTCCTGCTTCGTGTCACACACACGGTGGCACTTGCTGCACACAGGAGTGTGCGCAGGCTCTTGGCTGAGCAGCCTGCAGTGAGAGAGGCTCTGTGTGTGTGTGTGTGTGTGTGTGTGTGTGTGCTTGCACATGCCCAAAGACATGGTGGTTATTGTGCCAAGTCAGAGACATGAATGTCGAGGCATTCCACAAAGCCTAGAAGGGATAATAAAAGTATTTATGAATGTTACAGTCATAACTGTTACATTTTTTAAGACCTCCACGGACTGGACTGATTTATGGCAGAGCAACTCTTAAAAAAAAATAAATTTAAAAAAAACCCAAAACTTACTACATACAAAAGAAATTAAGGAAGTCAGAAGCTATGCATTCAAAAGCTATCTAAAAATAAGAAGTACAGCTATAAAGTTTAATATCCCACTGAGCAAAAGAGAAGGTTTTTCTTGTCTGGCTGCAGGAGTGTGTGCAGTTTTGCTGAAATGTAGTTCTCATTTTGCCTCATACAGTCTCTATGGCAGTGACTGCTATTTTTACTTTAGTTGGGGGCTTTTTAATTTCCTTATTTATGTTTTCATTAGCATCATAAAGGAGGTATTGTGACTGTTCTCTGCATTCTCCATGTTTAATTCTAAACTCTGACATGCAACAGCCCTGGCCTGGGCTGTGGCAGCTGGAAATTCAGTACAACTGGCATGCAGTCCCCAAGTCTGTAAGGGAAGTGGAGTGACAAAAATACAAACTTTGCAATAGGACAAATGAAAAAAAATGCTCAAAGAGATCAACTGATGTTGTCTTATACTCACATTGTGACTGCTCTCTGTCACTGTCTGCATGCTCAGTACTTTTGTATAATTTTGGCTCTGTATTCTTGGGTGGTGTGGCAAGGATTCAGTGTTGCAGCACAAGTGTCCAGATGTGGAAGTTTGGTGTCTAATCATGGCAGTCCAGGGTGGACAGTGCAGTGCTTTCTTCCAGTGACAGAGATGCAAATTTTGGTAGCCTAACAGAACAGTCACTATGAGAGAGATTCTGGAAGTTGGTTAAGAGAGTGAAGCAATGGGGTGAGAATCTGCTTGTCCCTTGCAAACAGTCCATATTTTTACTGATTCTCCTGAAGGAGTTTCCATCTTGGTGAGAAAATTCTAGCCATTCCATTAAGTCTCTACCAGATGTGTGAGAAAAAGCTGATGACAGTTTTGCTTCTTTTCAGAGAATTGTTAAATTACTCCTTGGCTTATTTGTCATGCTGATAGTCATGTAAGCAGTGGCCTATGCAAGTAGAAATGTGAAATTTAGCACTGATGATCTTGGATGTAGAGTGTAGAAAGGAGCAGAGGACTTTGGCTAGCCAAGATGTTCTGGCACTTCTGAGAGGTCTGACTTTTAGAGAGAACAAAAACTGAGTTTGTTAACAACCACTGAAAATGAGATGTCAGAAATACAGTGATTAGTAGTGTACAACTTCAGGTTTAAATTTAGAATTCCAGTCCAGAAGTTTCAGCCTCATATGTGAATTTAATAACACAAACCTTTAGTTTAAACCACTGCACTGACAGCTTGTAGGAGGCCAAATTCTTTTGGTCATGCACAAATATGCAGCTCTCCTAAAATACCTATGCTTTCTTTTTATTTTTTTTAATACACCTTCTTCCCAAGGTGATTTGAGTAGCATCAAACAAGTTATGATAAAGAGAGCCTGAGAGCTGGATAGATTTATGTTGCTGACGTGCCTTCTTAGCCATGCAGAGAGATAGCAGAGTAAGAGTTTGTTAATTACTTCCTGAAACCAGTTTCAAGCTTTTTTTGTCCATGCCTGTTTTCAGCCATTGGTCAGGAAGACGATGGGGAAATGAGAGTTTAAACTCCAGCCTCTGATGAAATCTGTTGGAGGTTCATTTCTGGCCTTGCATTGTGCTTGCTGAGCATCTCAAGGGCAGTACCTGTGTCTCTTGCAGTGAGGTTGCAAGCAATGCTCTGCAGCACCCTGAGGGTACCCCAGTGGGACCCAATGGAGCAGTCTGTACTTCTCTTCAGAAACACTGCCCAGACTCTGTTTCTAGAATGCTTCCATGTCCAAGGTGTGCACGGACAAGTAAAGTGAGATGTGCCCCAGAAAAATGCTGTGGAAATGATGTATTTAAATGCTTAGGTAATGCAGTGGTAAATCCTGTATAAAAACTGTGTGTAACCAGGAAAGAGCATAGGGTAATATATAGACTTGCTGCTTTAAGGTATTTCCAGAGGCTAACTACATTCCATGTTCCCCTCATTAGTCAATATTTCCATACCCTCCTTTCATGTCCATTATTTCATCTGTCACATGCAGCAGTAGAAATCTGAGACTGGTTTTCAAACATAATTCTAGGAAAATGTCCCCCCTTTAGCCTGTGCCATGAAATACAGCAGAGAAGAACATTTAAAATAAGATATTAATTGTAGAAGATATGCAAAAAAATGAAATGCCACAGACCTTACGGAGGAAGCTTGCAGACATCTTTCCTGTTGTAAGGGAAAGTGCCAAGAACCCAAGTTGGTAAAAGTTTTGCGAGAAAGATGCCAGAACCTTCTCTCATAATCCCTTCTCAAAGGCTTTAGCTAACAACATCAAGTTCTGTTCCAACATAAGCCAGGATAATGTATAAATACTCAAAATTCGTAGTGTCCAAGTCAGTCAGGATGTAAAACAAAGAGTTTATTTAAACTCCTCACTCCCCATCCCTTCTCAGTTCTGTCATAGTGGCGGAAGGTAGATCCTTGCTTCTATGCTTAGTTTAACTCATTTCAGTTGTTTTGTGGAGTGCAAAGGCCTCTAGCAGTGCCTCTCAGGCTCTCAGATGGTTTATTAATTACTTCTCCATTTCTTTCAGTGTGCATTTGTTTGCTCCCTGTTTGAGTTTAAGCTTTTTTGCTTTGTGCTGTGGCTTTTTCACTCAGAAGTCCCAAGGCCATGGCTCAGTTACTGTTGTGCTGTGTGTGCTGACTGAGCTGCTGGGATGCTGAGGGAGAAGTGACTCCCAGCCCATGGGCCCTTGTGCAGCTCGTCTGGCACTGTGGTAGGGAAGAGCTGCACTGGAGAGATGGATGTGAGTAGCTCTGGATGTTTTGATCTGTCTTTAGGAAGCTGCTCACCTCTGTGGTTATACCCATCACTGGCTTTGCAATACTGTTATTTTTGTTTATTCTGTAGCATAATCAGAACATGAATGTTCCTCAGTAAAAGTAAATGATAATTAATGCATTTGCAATATTTTTAATATTCATATTGCTACTGTCCCTTAGCCAGCCTCAGATTTGCTTTGTTAAACACTCATGCATATTGAACAGTGGTATGAATTGATATACAGAGTTTTGGGGTTGGTTGGGTTTGTTTGTTTTGTGGTTTTTTTTTCCTTCCAAGTGTTTGCAGTTACTTCAAAACCCATCCATTTCTGTTATTCAAATGTTGAACTGCATTAGAGAAGTGCAGGCTTAGGAAACACTCAGCCCAGAAAAATCCCACCTGGAAATGCAAATTACATCTTAAACCCCTTCTTCCCCATCCCTACACACTGTGGGTAGTCTCCTCTGGAGAAGGCAATGAGATCAAAACCATATGAATGCTCTGGAGAGGAGAAAGGCCCAGAACTGAATCTAAAGCATCATTATGGGCTCATTCAAGCTGCTGATTGTCAGAGAAAGCTGAGCCTTGTACCAACTTGCTAAAGGTACTTTTAAGCCATTAACACATCATCATAATACTGTAGGAGTTTGGAAGGGGGGAAATAAGCCACAAAAATAGTTTTCTGTGACTGTAACTTGATCTGGTGAATGACAATATGTTCTGAATGCTGTTTGTGTAGTCCTCATTATGATTGTGGCCTTAGATAATTAGTTAATGAACAAGGCTATGGCAAAGCCTATGTCACTGCTTTCATCATATGCTGCAAGTATTTCAGAGGTCAGGAATGAATGGCAGAGTCAATGAGGTCTCTTTGAACTCATTTGCCCCTTAATTCTTTCTTAATCTTTAAATCTGCATTCCATTACCTCTAAAACATTTGCTGAACATGATTCTATGTCAGTTAAGATGCATATTCCTGGGTTCAAATAACCTCCACTGCCCTCTCTTCCTCTCTGTGGCCTCCTCTGGGTTCCACTTAACTGCATTTCAAGCTCTCCAAGATGTGGTAGCTATTTGTGAAAGCAAAATCATGTTATTTCTTTTTTTGTGATAATAGCTGGCTTCTTGAGTGTTTTCTGTCAGGTCTTGATTTCCCTCATTCAGTGTTCCTGGTATTGATGGCTTTCTTTTCTCTATTCTTTGTGAAAGAACCACTTAAATTTCATTCTTTTGCCTCACCAAACTCTTTTCAATTCAGTGAAACTGTTGAGATGAGTAAAATGGGAGGACAGAACTTCTGCATAATGTTATGGTCACTGCTTGGAGTTTTATCTGCAATGTCCTTTCATTGTCTCTTTTCTTAACCTGATGATAAGTGATACTGTAGTGTTGACTCTGAGCCTATCTAATTTTTCCATGATCATGTGGCATTTTCTATGTTTTTTAGTGAGCAGTTTTTTGTTTCTTGGTAGCCTGAGGTTTTTTTTTTCTTTTCTGCACTTGGTAGATGGAACTGAATGGCTTCTCAATGCCTCTCTCTTGCATTATTCCTTGATCATTCTTAGACTAAGACTCTGTTCTGGTTTTTCATCTCTCATTTCTTCTCCTGTGTGTTGTTACTCTCTGGATGCTGGCATTGCTTTCTCTTCCTCCTTGGACTTTCATTTGTCATCAGTCCCATTTGGCTGATGATTGTTGTTTTCTCACTCCAGCTACACCTCTAGCAGTTCCCTCAAAAGATCTTTCTTCCTCCTTCTGTCTGAAGGTGGAACACAGAACCTATCTTTTCTTTGCACCTTTCCAGTGAATATTCTTGTCCCTGATTAATTTTATTGGTGCTAATGGAATTCTGTGGCTATCTCTTTGTTGAAGACTATTTCAGATCTGATTCCTTAGGACCAAATTAAATCTTCCATCTGGTCTCTTATATCTTGTGGATGTCTAGTCCATCAATGCAATTGCCAGAGCTCTTACCTGTGTGTGTCGGGAGAATCTGCCTCACATTTCCATGCCTTGCATGTTAACAGAGCAAGGTCTGTGCAGATGACTGAAGTTGTCCATGTTGCTTTTGTTTTTCTGTTGTTTCCATGGATTCTCCTGTTTATTACAAGCTCTGTTTCTGCTTGTTACTTCCATTACTTAGAGGTCTTGCACGTGAACCTTGAGAGGGACCTCTGTGGAGTCAATTGTATTTGTACTGAATTTTGTACCAGATTTTAGTGTTTCTTTCTCATGCTTTTTGTATTCAGAAAGACATATTCCATTGTATTACAATCTCTGGGACTACATAACATGAGCTCAGGGGGTGTTCCATTGTCACACTTCTGCTAAGAAAACAACAGTCCTCCAATCTTCCATGGTCTTTCAGTCTCCTCAAAAGATCAGTTGCTGGATTTTGACTTATCCAACTTCCTTTTTAGCCCTCTAATACTTACGTTATTGGTAGAAAATATGAGTTCTTTTTCATCTTACTTAAACTAATTTTACACCTGTATATTCCCACTAGCATTGACTTAATTTACTGTGAAGTGAATGAAATCAGAATCAGGACCACTGAATGTATAAAACATACTTGGGTTTGCAGGTCTGATTAGCTGTGAAATGTTTCATGGCAATTTTGAGTGCAGGATGGTATACAATGACACACTGTTTGGTACTCTGGGACAGCCAGGCCTGCAGGGCCCACTGGAGACAGGCAGGAGAGCTCTGTAAAAATGAGAGAGGTGACAGAACAGCAAGTGAGAAGAAGAGAGAGGGAGAACGTGAGGATGGATAGAAGAATGTGTAAATCGACTGATGAATGATGAGGGAATGTGCAGCTGAATTAAAGAATGTGTGAGCTGATAGATGGGAGATTGGGCAAGCAGACAGCAGAACCAAATGCATTTTAGGGCATGAATAAATGTTCCAAAGAGCTATAAAGAGGAAAAGAGACTGCAGGGATATAAAGATTAAATAAAGGACTGAAAAGATAAGGGTATTCAGAACCAGGCTGGCAAACATTACAGTGGCATGACCAGGAAAATGTTGCTGAGCAATTAAAGGAGGGAGAAAGGCAGCACTGGCTTACATGAAAAGGCTTGGGGAAACTCCTAAGTGACACCGGTGTGGCAGGGCAAATCTAGCAGTGCTTTGAATTGCCCTTTGAAGAAGCTGGCTTTTCCTCTGGGATTGTCCAGAGAGGTTTTTAAGGCCATACACAATCTCTGTTCTGTGCATGGTAACTTGGATGGATGTGCAAGTGTATTTCTTACAATCTTGCTTTGTGGCCTGGTCTGAGAGCCCACCTATGGCACATGGGTGCAGACTCTCCAGAGTTTGTGCTGTACTCATATATTCATGTTTCCTGAAATAACTTTGGAAGTCCAAGGAACAGCTTGAGAGGTGTAAGCTCTTAATCCTGGCACTGAAATCAGTTCCCTTAGATTAGACAGTGTAAACCTCCCGGGTCATGAGATGCAGCGTCCTCAGAGCATGGAGCTGGAAGTGATCTCTTCTGTACAGCTTTAGGGAGATTACTTAGATTTCAGTCCAGGGGACTGGGATCACTCTAATGAACAGTGAGAATCAGCAGAGTGTTTTTTCTCTATTCCTTGTCTACTTCTTTCCCTCAGAAAGCCTTAACTCATGGGAAATGCTGGTAAGAACTGTCTGTGTTGTCTTTGTATGTTTTGGCTGGAAGACTGAGGCTGTCACTTCTTATGCAGTCTTAGCTGGAATTTACTACTGGAAACTAGTCTGAGTTAAAATTAAGTGCTATTTTTGACTGGTCAAATTTTATTCTCCATCTGGTACATAATCTGTTTTGCCATGGTGCTGCACAAATGCTTTTGCTGGGATGAGAAATGAGGTTGTTAGGGACAGAAAGAGGCAGCTGTCGAGTAAATCTGCTTTTTGTGAGGGGAGTGCTACCTCAAAAGAGTGTGTGAATCTATAGACAAAGATGCTTCTTACTTATAGCGATTTTTAATTTTTTTTTTTCAAACTGATGATGTAATAGAGTTCACCACAGGGCGAAAGAAATGGGGGTAGAGCTTTCCTGGACTGCTGTCATGCAGCAGGTTCTGTGTGACAGCATAAACCAGCAGGGGCAAGGGATATGTGCTGGTGAGGGACTGCTGGCTGGCTTCATTATCTTTTAGGCATGGTAGGAACAGGATCTAAGCCATTCTTACTCTCTGATCCCTGAAGGAAGAATGTTCCTGTGTTAACTCAACATGGAGCAAACTCCTTGTAACAAAACACATCCACAGTACATAAAGATTTGCGATCAATGCACATTTATTTCTCTTTATAATTCATGAGCATTGTTTTGCCAGACTAAATGATCTTTTTTGAGTACTGAAGCCATCTTATCTGATTGCTGAAACCAATCAATATCAGTAAAAACATAAACTATGACAGTGATCATTCATAAAGGCCTATTTTCTGCAGGTATTGTACTGGTGGGCAGCAGAGCTGTAGAGGTTGTTGGATTTTTAAAGTAAACTGTAGTGTGCAAATAAATCCAAACTATAAGAATGCTTGAATTAGAAAATGTTTTTTTAAATATAGTCCTAAAAATTCCATTAATCTATTACATGAATTTACTATCTGTGTTCTGCCAAGAGCTTTGTGAAGCAGAACTGCTTCCTCTTCACCCTGTGCCTGAGTACAGACATCCACATCTGCCCTGCTGGGAGACAGGCTAACATGTTCAATGTTTCTGTTGAGGACTCTGTGAAGCTTTCAGGGCTTCATTTTCTATGGAGTGAGATGATTTTTTTTTAGTCTCTTTTAATTTTCTTGGATTAATAGTCTTCAAAAGGATCCAGATAAAAAAGAGGTACAATTAAAACTCCATGCTATTCTATTAAACTTTGCATAGTCAGGATATAAAGTAGGATTTGATCATTTCACCCAGGAGCTGAGGCTGGTGGTCAACAAATGTCTGGTCTTGGCTCAGAATAAGTACAGTGAACAAATTGTGCTCCAGGGAGATGCATGGCTTGAATTATGGAAGTGCTGTAGTAGTTACACATGAGATATGGTAGTGAAACTGTTTTGTTCTGGTGCAGTTCTTAATACACTTCTAAGTAGAAAGGATAGGAATTTTATTTTAATAAACTCTAAGATTTCTTTCCAATTAAAAAAAGGTATTGTCATACCTTCTGTGACTTTCTCAAGTGTCTGCAAATAGCTGGAATAGATTAGAAAAAGTTCAGTGCTGAGTAGTTGTCCTTGCTGATCTGATGGTGGGGGTGGGAAGAGGTTAGAGGCACTGATTAATAATCTATACATCTTCACTAGTCATGCAGACCTTTGTGGTCATGCAAGATTAAAGGTCCTGGCAAGGCTGGTAATGGTCCCATGTCCTCATTCAGTTTTTATCCAATCTGTTGCCTGAGAAGGGTTTGTGAGGGGTACAGACACAATTACAAGTCAATAGGGTGCTAAATTTTAGAGTTGAGTGATGGAGAAAAGGAGTATAAACTCCAACACTTCAAACCCTTATAATCTACATTTTTTCTCAGAGATAGTAAGCCAGAACTATCTGCTGGAACTAGTTTAGGATTTTATACAAAATAAAAAGGCAGAGAGACGTGGGTGTCTTACTGTTTATTCTTGCCAATTATTTTCTGAATAATCTCTGTCATGCTTTTACTGGCGCTGGCCTGTTGTTCTTAGCAGTGTCAGTTACCGAGAATTTTAGAATGACCTGGTGAGACTTTCACCCCTTCTTTGATCAATTAAAACTGGGTGAGCTGCCCCTTAATTCATAGTTACAAGTTTTAATGATTGGTGAGGTATCTAGTGAAACGTTCCAGAGAAGACCACAGTTAAATTGTTGTCTGAGATGTTTTTTCAGGTTCCAAGCACAAGAAATGCAGTAAATTTACCCTTTTAGGGCAAAGCTCTGCAGAAATCATGGGAAACTTTGCAGGTGATAGAATGAGCTAAGGAAACCAGGGGCTCCAGGCTGATGACACCATGTGTTATAACTCCCATGGTGTGTCTGTGCTACAGAACAAAGCACCAAATGTTAGAAACCACAAGGTCAGTTGCTTAAAAGCAAAAGGGCCCAAGGTAAGTTAGGACAACACTCAGTGTGCTCTGCTGGGAATGTCCAACTCGACACACATCCCTCCTTTTTCAGAAGCTGTGGTGGGTTTGTCAGTAAACTCTACCTCTGTGTCTCCCAGTTCCAGTGCTGCCCAGCCTTGCTCTCCAGGACTCTACATTCAGGATGTAGAACAGAACATCTGTCCTTCTTGTCCTCCCCCCTGCCCCTTGCAGCCATAAGAACAACCCAGCCTTGTTCTCTGGGGACAGATATCCTCCAGTGCCTGCTGAGAATCCTTGAGTCAGCCCTAGAGCCAGGCTAATTCATCAGAGCACAGCTCCATGTTGACACAGCCATCCTGCTGCTGGGAGCAGAAATGAAATCTGTGTGTTGTACCACAGACAAGCTTGCTCTCGTGGAGCTGGGATGTGGATCTGTGCAGTGGCATTCTGCTGTGCTGTTATTCCCTGTCAGGCACTGGGTATGAGCTTCGGTTAGCACAATTCCAGCCAAACAACAGTCAAATAAATTCAGTTATCAAGAAAACAGCCTAATTGTCTGTTAGGTACTGTGTACTTCTCCTCTGGACTCTGTGCAATATTATGTTAATCTTGTTTATGTTAGATTTTGCCAAAAAGGCTTCCTTAAACTAACACTAAAGACTGGCTATTCTGCTCCCCACCAAGATAGATGTAAAAGTAGCTCATGTGTTAGGCCTGTGTTTCTTCTACACACCTGCAGAGCAGGGCAGTAGTCAGTAGCTAAAAAAAAAATTATGATGGATAGCAGCAATTATAAACCAATAATATACGGGAAACAGAAAAGATTGCAAAGAATTTCCTGCCATATGCATTTAGGAGGCATCTGGACTACATCTGGGAAAGCACACACTCAGGGAACTGCAGCTTGCTGGAGGTGCATGTCTGTGCTATCAAGAATAATGATGAAATGGTGCTATTCATGTTTACTTCTCTGTGTGTTGAGGGGAGGCATGGAATACTCAATAGGAAGCATTTCTCCAAACAGATGGAGCACAAGGCAGCATTAATTGACTGAGGGGTAGGGGAGATCACCTTGTGAGCTGTTTGCTCACTTTATTGCTTAATCATATTCAAGATGATTGATAACATCCCTTAAAGAGTGAAGTACTGTGATTGTGATTAGCATAAGTGGTGACATGTAAATATGACCGACCTTAACGTTTACATTTTGGCTTGGTGGCCACAGGGACAAGCTGATGTGGAGGAATGCATATTGCTAATGAGTCATTAACAACAAGGAGGATTGGAACCCATCTGAAAGTTGTGCCTGCTGTGTCACCAGAGCAGAGTAATTTCTTAAAAAAGAATTGGATGCCCGTTGAGAAAATTGCGGAAGGAAGAAGAAGATTATTTCTTAAAGAGTATTTTCTGATGTTTTCAGGTGGTGCCTTTCTTTTTTTTTTTCATCCCTCTCCCCTGATGAAAACGGGTTATGGACCTGACCTTCTGAAGGGCAACTGAGAGTTTTGGTCAACTGGTCTCTTCAGTTTATATGCACATTCCTGTAAATATTGAAACAATTCATAGTTGTCTGTGAGGATGTTTAAAAAGAAAAGAAAAAAACCCAAAAACCAAGCTAGGTTTCCTAATTTTACTGAAGTAAATTCAAACAGTTTTGCACTAGTGGACAGTGGGCTTTTATCCTGGCCCACTTGTACTGTCTGTCAGAAGAAGCAGCTTGAAAATGCCTTCACACCAGACTACCAGTAAGATGTTCAAAAGCCTCAGTGCATCTGTCTTCTGAGGGTCATTGTAAGGGGCTTCTCTTGCAGCCTTTAAAATTCCAGCCTTCAGCTAATAAATTTGACTTCATGAGTACACCAGGGGGACAATGATGACTTGGCTTGTATTTTTAGACAGGCCCTAGGCTGATTCTTTGTTCCATCAAAGCTTATATGTCCTGGAAGTTACTGTAAAACATATTTCTGTTTGATCTTCCAAGGCTTGCAATTACTCTCATATTTTCTTTTCTGCACAAAGACTGATGCAGGCAAAAAAGAAAATGCTAGTTTTAAAGCAAATTTATTTTACTGGAGATGAGCAACAATTTGTATCTGATGGATGAGTTTCATGATGGATTATTCCAGAGCTTCAGACATACCTTGTGGGGGTCTAAAATTCATGTGTGAGATAGGGGACAAAATGCTGTGTGCTGTAGTTAATCCATACTTGTCAAGGAAGAGCAGCACAGGTCAACTGCTTCATCCTTTAATAACCAAGGTGTTACATCAGCACTAATTACATCCACTCCTTCTGCTCTGTAAGTGTCCATCAATTCACAATAATTATGGACCCAAGAATCATTCTGAAGCTGAACTAGAAAGACTTTCTACTATAAGAGCAATGTTTTTCTAGGTCTCCCTCAGGAAAAAATGTTGTTTACATCTGAACCCTTTCTTGCTGAGTTTACAAGACTGAGTTGCCATTTTTTTCCCCTTGCCAAACTAGCCTCTAAACACAAGTGGGTTTTAGTCAAGCTGTCAAGATTGATGCTTCTTTGAGTTGTAACCTGCCTGTGAGGTAGCATGGTTCAAGAGCACTGGTAGATCTGCCTTATTACAAACCTCTGCGGTCCTTGGGAAAAGGAAATATGTTTAAAAGCTTTTATTTCCTTGCTTCTCTGTGTGTTGTCCCCATTTGGCAGTGTTTGCAGGATTCTGTAGCTGGTTCCTACAGAGTGCTCGACTGCACCGGAATATTGGCTGTGAAACCTGGGCTGTTCTCGCCTCTCCTGCCCCTGCAAATGGGCAGGTAACTGGACAGAAGTACCTTACTTTTTTCCTACTCTTCTGTGGAGGAAAGGGCTTGAAAATCCAGGTGTAGTACCACAGGAATCAGAGGTACCTGGAGATTTCTGTGGGGAGCATGGGCTGGTTATTCTGGCTCTGCTCCCTACTCACTCAGCACTGTCTGCTGGAGACTGAGCTGGAAGCTGGTGACTGTAGATGTTGCAAGTCTGTCTAATGCACCCCAATTCCCAAAGTGGCCTTTCTGCCATCCTTTGGCCATAAAAAAGATGGCTGATCATATCTAAACACAAATCTCAAGGACATATCATGCCTGCTAACACTTTCCATAGGGTCCAGAGACGTGCGCAAAAGGAGAGGAAACATTGCTAAAAATAAATGAAAATATTATTAAAAAATAAAATGTTCTGATTAAAGATATCAACACAACAGGATATGCACAGTCATGTAGAGAGGAGATGACTTACTATTATCATAAGTGGAAGTGCTATCCCAGTATGCAGTAGAATTAATTCTTTTCCCTTTTTAAACTTCAGGCCTGCTGATCCTTGTGTGCTGAGCATACATACTCCATACAGACTCACTTTCAAGTGAAAAAAACAATCAAAGAAATGAAGGATGTTGACGTTTCATTATTTCCTTTCAAGGCTTTTCTAACCTTTTTTTTTTTATTGTGGTGGAGTTGTTTTCCTTTTATTTTTTTTCTCTATGACTGTTCTCATGCCGTTCAGCTGCTGGGCTGACACAAGAGCAGGGGTGGTCAGTTAGTGAGGGCTTCTCTGAGTGCCTCAGTTTGCTCTGGGTCAGTGCTTACTATGGGCAAGGCCTGACACACACAGGAGGTGGCAGTGCCATCAGGTGGGCTGAAAAATTGGAAATTTCTCATAGACCATTTGGTTCATCTAGTTGTTTCCTCACTGTGTTTTACAGAATCTTAGCAAGTACCAGTCACATTGAGCTTGATTCAGGATGCAGACAGGTAAGAGTATGTAGTGTTTTCTGTAGCATTGTGAGAGTGAATTGTAAGAGTAAAAGTTGGACCTTTTGGACAAATTCCGTCTCTGATTCATGCAGTTGAAGTATGGCCCATTCACACAGCATTTTGGGGACTTCGTGATACATCCGTAGACAATATTTAATGGAGTTCTTTTGTGAGACTTATGTGAAGAAGTACACATTTGGTGAAAGTATCCAGAAAAGGGATGTTCCTGAAGAATGTTTCTGAAGGCAGTTTGTGCTTGTTTGTTGGATCTCATGTATAAAAGTGATGCCATCGTGCATTGATGTGCATACCTGGTTGAAAAGAAAGGAGCTGAAAAACATACTTTGATTCTAGAGTGAGGCTTGAGGGTGATGTATGTAATTACTGTGCTTTAAATAAGCTCCGAAAAAGAAATCAGACTCTTCCATAAGTGAGCTGCTTCTCTTCCTATCTTTTTCAAGCTTTGGGGGTAAACTGGTAAGATTCACAGGTCCTAAATATGAAGCTGCTGGATGAGACAAGTGCAAAAGCAAGTCAGTGTTGCCTGTCAGCCTCCAAGGAGGAGTTTCTAAATGATGCAGTAAGTACTGAACTCAATCTGGGTACTTCAAACAAAGCAAATGTGTCAGAAGCAGGGCAGAAAGTATCCTATCCCTCAATGAGGTTCAGAAATTGATGTGAAAATGAAATTGAAGTATAGGAAGTGCTCAGAGGCCCTAACTGTAAGTACTGACACCATTTCTGCTAACAAAGAAAGACCCCCACCCCAAACCAAACAAATAACCCCACAATAAAATAAACAAGCAAAGTTCAAAGCTAAAGAGGGATTAATTAGTAAGTGAAGTTACCAGACCTGCAGATGACAGTATTGCTTCAGGAGACACAGTGGCTGAGAACATCCCTCCCTGTGTTTTTTACCTTTTATTCTGTTTTGAAGAAATTGCTGTTTGGTTTCTTTGATTTGTTTGTATTTAAACACAAGCTGTGTGTGGCCTGTAAGCATCTTTTGATATTTACAGAAGATTTCTGATAGCTCCACTGCTTGACCAGGTTGTAATCTTTTGGTGATTGTTCCTTTGCAAGTGTGAGTTCCACTTTACCACCCAGGAATGGCTCTGCTTTGAATTCTGTGCTGTCTGCCACAAAAAAAAATGTCAGAAGTAAAGCACAGAAATCAGCTCCAAGCATGTAGGAAAAAACCCAGATTAAATGGAAGAGACATCCAGTGCTGGGTAGCCTTGTTCCATGAAAATGCACAAAGAAGATCTGATTGGAATAAGCACTTCTTTCCTGCATGAAGAAAGGTGTCAAATGAAGAGAAGCAAAGTGTGGGAATGGTCACATCCTCCGGAATTGCTTGAGGTACTCTGTTTCTTTGGTTTTTTTTTTCTTCTAAATATATTTTTTCTCATTTTCTAGTTTATATCTAGTGTAAAAACTAACATTTACCTTCGCAAAAATTTAATTACAATTACAGCTTTGAACACACAAAGTTGATGAGATCCCATACTCAAAAGATCTCCTGAAACAAGGGAGACAAACAGCATAAACCAGAAAAGGAACATTTGAAAATAGGCAAGACACCCCCACCCAATTAATTCTTAGAACATAAAGAAAGGCAATAAGTAGTAAATCTTCCATGCTCCTCAGTCATTAACGTGGCCTCTCAGAGAAAGCTGTTAGAATTTGAACACCTTACATGACATTAAAAATCGTGAAATATTTTAGTATGTTGTTTCAAAGGGCAGAGAGGTAATATAAGAGTACCTGAGAATACTTAACATGTTGCCTGGTTTTGTATCTCTTTGAAGGCTCAAAGGTGAAAAAGTATCACTTTAAATAATATTTTTTGTTGTTACTAAAAGAAATTAATTCTAGATATATTCAACCAGCTTCCTGCAAGCATGTGTGTGGAACACAGAGAATAGGACTTTTGCTTTTGCTTAATCCTACAACCTCAAACAAATCCCATTTTCTTGTCACTACTCTGGGCTTTAATTTTTCTTTCCCCCCCCTGCAGTGCCCCAGCCAACCTGAGCCAAGACCCTTTCACCTGGGGTTTGTATTTGTTAGTAAATTGATGCAGCAGAATGGGCCCCCATCGCTTTGAGGATCTCTGGATGTGCTTTCATTCCTGTAAGAGCATCCCAGTTCCATTGATTTTTCCCCGCCTCAAGTCAATATTAGGAGGTTCTTAAGGCCTGATCTTCCATAAAAGATTAGTATCAGCTCTGGTGCCATTGAATTGTGTCCTCTCTCTGATTTGATTCTTGCATTAAGACATGCATGCTACATCCTTATGTTTTCTAAATCAAACAGCCAAGTTTTAATGTTTAAATGGGCTTTTTCTTTTTCTGGTTACAGAAGAACTTCACAAAATTTTAAAGAATCAAAACCTTCCACAAGAGTGACTTTTTTAATTTGTTGGTTAGCCCTGCCTTTAATAACTGTGGCAGTGCTGGAATTGCTAAACCTGTGTGGTATTAACTGAGCTGCAGTCTGTGTCTAAGAACTATCAAATAAACCTTTCATAGCAAGGGGAAGGCTGTTTAGTGTCACAGCTGTGGTATCTTGTTCCATGGTGGTTCCCTCACCCCGGCACGGTGTGATGTTCCAGGCTGCTCAGGCACAGAGCCCTTTCTGGCACAGCCAAGCCTCCCTGTGCTTTCACAGCAATGTGTGCCTTTGGTCTAGTTTTGCCTGGCTGCAGCTCTCTCTGTCAGCAGCTAATTTTTATTGATGTTTTCCTGATTCTTCCTTTCTCCATGTTGATTGATCCTTGTCACTCTGCTCCCTGCTGGACAGTTGTCCAGACCAGCACAACCCACAGCTGGAAGTGGCCTTGGTGGAAAGCCTTGCTGGCTGTGTAGGATGGGGGACAATGGACACCCACATCCTTTTGGGATGGCTGTCAGTAGAACTGCCCATCAGTAGGGCAGAGGAGCAGGGAGCCAGCTGGTTCCTTCCAAGTTCTTCACAGCAGAGTTACTACAGCAGCACAGCTCATGAGCATTCTCAGATATGACTTATTTCTCGTTTCTCTTGCTCTTCTGAATGACATTTGCTAGACTTTCTCCTCCACACTGCAAAGGCTTTTTTCTGTCACAGTGTTCTGGCATTTTGTTGTTTTCTTTAAGGGTGAGGGGCCATTTCTGATGCCATTAGCCATTCTGAGTAGTGTGCCATGCTGTGAGGAGCCCAGCCCAAACCTAAAGGGTATGGTTGCTCCAATAAACCAGCCCAGCAACATGTTTTCAGACCAGGAAGGACATGAGACATTGCTACACTGGATTTTTAAATCTATTACTGTCTTAAATCTTCCATGGTATTGATTTCCTATGGGATAGATATCCTTTTGCATTGGTGAACTAAAGTAATGCTGCCTGTGAAAGCCTGGCCCTTCTCAGTCTGACAAAAATCTTTGGTAATCTCAATGCACCCAGGCTTTCGTCGTGTTTTTTATTTGTAATTTTATTAGAATAATCATCCACAAAACATGTGTTTTGTAATCCTGTCTTGTACTTCTACAGTTCCAGTCATGACAGTCTCTGCCAGCAGGAGAGAGAGCACTTCAGAGGTCCCAGCTGGGATTCCTGGCCTCTGTGGGATGACACCAGCCACACCTTCAGTGGCACAGGCAGAGGAGCAGACGGGAGCTGTTATGCATTTTTAAAAGAATGTGTAAACAGAACCAGCGGGGAGCCATGCAGTGTTTTTTGTGGTCTGTCATGAAATCATAAAGAGCTCTACTGCTCTGCCCTGACCCTCCAAAAGTCTCAGAGCCCGGGCCAAGAAGCTGTCTAAGACTATAGATAATGTGGTAACATAAGGATTTCAAACAAAACAAAGCTGAAGATACAATCAGTGGAGAATGCACAGTGTGCGTAGTGCCTTGCAACTGATGAGCTCACAAGGGCCTGATGTCCTTGTCTTTTTAAAAACCTTACCAACAGTGTCCCACTCAAGCAGGTGTTGCCCTGCAACGAACATGAGAAATACCATATTTTATAGCTTTAAGATTTCTTCTCTTCTTTCCTCAACAGCACTATTAAAATTATAATCTTGGCTTCTGAAATAACACGGTAAAGCCGAACTCGCACAGTTCTGTTTTCTTTTGGGACTCTGGTTTTGATTGTTTTCCCTGAAGCCAAACTGTTTAGTGGAGAAGCTGCCAGCTGTTTTGTTCAGCCTAAACCCCATCAATTGCCCTGCATGGAGTGTCATGGCTGTGCAGGGTTCTCTCTGTGCTTATTGCTCTCGCAAGCTGCTGATCAAACTGCTACCTCAGAGCTCATGACTGTAGCTTCAGGAGGCATCTTCCTGAAATAGTAGTTGCAAGCTCAAATTTCTCAGAACACATTTGAATATGGACATGGTTCAGGACGTCATCTAAGTGCTTTATGGGCCAGCAGAGACATGGTAGTTTGCATTTTGGGGGAAGGCTCTGGTACTTTGTTCAACTGTAGTGTACACCAGTCTGCTTCCCCACTTCAAGCTCCGATGCACTTCACTTTGTTGTGCAGTCAGAGGGGTTTTGTGCTCTTGTTGAGTTCTACTTTTGACAAAAGAAAATAAAAGGAAAGAAATGTGAACACCTGTGTGGAAATCACAGGTAAATCCAGTCTGCTGAAGGTGTTTGTTTTGTTTGTTAAGAAACGTCTGGCTTCAGCACTGTTGTCTGCTATGACATGTTCTGAG
Organism: Aleadryas rufinucha; assembly: GCA_013397815.1. Taxonomy (NCBI): domain Eukaryota; kingdom Metazoa; phylum Chordata; class Aves; order Passeriformes; genus Aleadryas; species Aleadryas rufinucha. The sequence continues at coordinate 1,218,629 of VZTH01010011.1, forward strand.
TAAGTGACCATTGCATGAACACTCCTGCTATTCCCTACTACTCACTCTTAGACCTTCTCTGCCTCAACCCAAGGAGCATTTTTGTGCCTGCTTGCCAACTTTCAAATTGGTTTTGTAGATTATATGTTAGACAAAAATCAAAGACACATGGAACATGAAAAACCTAATAGAATCCTAAACTAGAATCATAGAATGGTTTGGGTTGGAAGGGTTCTTTAAAGGCTATTTAGCCCAATGATCCTGCAACGAGCAGGAGCTCATTCTTCATCTTCAGCCAGGTCAGATGGCTCAGAGCTTCATTCAGCCTGGCCTTGAATGTTTCCAGAATGGGGCATCTAGTGCCTCTCTGTGTAACCTTTTTGAGGTGCCAACAGTTCCAATGTTTCATCTCCTTAATTGTAAAAAACTTCCTTATACTTAGTCTGAATCCTCCCTCTTTTAGTTTTAAACCATTACCCATTGTCCTGTTGCAACAGGCCCTGCTAAAAGAGTGTTCCCTCATCTTTCTTATAAGCCCCCTTTAAGTACTGAAATCTGCAATGAGGTCTCCCCAGAGCCTTCTCTTCTCCAGGCTGAACAGCCCCAACTCTCTCAGGCTGTTCTGGCAGGAGAGGTGCTCCAGCCCTCTGATCATCTCTGCGGCCTCCTCTGGACCTTCTCCGACAGTTCCATGTATTTCCTGTGCTGAGGACCCCAGAACTGGATGCTCACTGCAGGGGGAGGTCTCATGAGGGCAGAGAAAAGGGCAAGAATCACCTCCCTCGTGCTGCTGTCCAGCTTGTAGGCAGTGAAGTTAGGAATCTGTTACAGGAGGCTGCTCAGGATTTAGACTGCATTTTCAGGAATGCAGAGTAAGGGCACAGAGGCTGTAGTGTGTTGGTGGGATAGAAAGGATGAATGCTCAATGTTTAGGTTTCCTAAAATGTGCAGCTAGTTGGGTGAAATCTGCCACTGCATGGAAGCCCCCAGTTTGAAGTATCAGTATTTTGAGCTGTAAAACATTATTTTGCAATTCACTGCACTCCTTTCCCACCTACCTCTCTTCTCCTTTTGCATTGCTATGATAGTGCACTGAGACCCCTGCAAACACACTGAACTAACGCAATCCTAGTGGAGCTACAGGCTCAGATCCATCATGATACTTCACTGGACTTACAGGATGGTTGTGTCTCATTTAAATCCCAATTCCTAGCTAAAGTTCACACTCTATTGCCAAATTGCCTGCCTGGGAGGAAGTTCAGCCAGGAGACACCCCAAGAGCACACAATTGTGCAGTGTTTCACAGTACTGGGTGAGGACAGGAGAGCAAGTGTCGAGTGTGATCTCTCTGTTGGTCTGATGTGCAGGTGACTGCACTTACCTTTCTTGAACCAGCCTGATTTACATTCCTGCTATGAGCAATCAGAGTGAAGNAGAGCTCATGACTGTAGCTTCAGGAGGCATCTTCCTGAAATAGTAGTTGCAAGCTCAAATTTCTCAGAACACATTTGAATATGGACATGGTTCAGGACGTCATCTAAGTGCTTTATGGGCCAGCAGAGACATGGTAGTTTGCATTTTGGGGGAAGGCTCTGGTACTTTGTTCAACTGTAGTGTACACCAGTCTGCTTCCCCACTTCAAGCTCCGATGCACTTCACTTTGTTGTGCAGTCAGAGGGGTTTTGTGCTCTTGTTGAGTTCTACTTTTGACAAAAGAAAATAAAAGGAAAGAAATGTGAACACCTGTGTGGAAATCACAGGTAAATCCAGTCTGCTGAAGGTGTTTGTTTTGTTTGTTAAGAAACGTCTGGCTTCAGCACTGTTGTCTGCTATGACATGTTCTGAGTAAGTGACCATTGCATGAACACTCCTGCTATTCCCTACTACTCACTCTTAGACCTTCTCTGGCTCAACCCAAGGAGCATTTTTGTGCCTGCTTGCCAACTTTCAAATTGGTTTTGTAGATTATATGTTAGACAAAAATCAAAGACACATGGAACATGAAAAACCTAATAGAATCCTAAACTAGAATCATAGAATGGTTTGGGTTGGAAGGGTTCTTTAAAGGCTATTTAGCCCAATGATCCTGCAACGAGCAGGAGCTCATTCTTCATCTTCAGCCAGGTCAGATGGCTCAGAGCTTCATTCAGCCTGGCCTTGAATGTTTCCAGAATGGGGCATCTAGTGCCTCTCTGTGTAACCTTTTTGAGGTGCCAACAGTTCCAATGTTTCATCTCCTTAATTGTAAAAAACTTCCTTATACTTAGTCTGAATCCTCCCTCTTTTAGTTTTAAACCATTACCCATTGTCCTGTTGCAACAGGCCCTGCTAAAAGAGTGTTCCCTCATCTTTCTTATAAGCCCCCTTTAAGTACTGAAATCTGCAATGAGGTCTCCCCAGAGCCTTCTCTTCTCCAGGCTGAACAGCCCCAACTCTCTCAGGCTGTTCTGGCAGGAGAGGTGCTCCAGCCCTCTGATCATCTCTGCGGCCTCCTCTGGACCTTCTCCGACAGTTCCATGTATTTCCTGTGCTGAGGACCCCAGAACTGGATGCTCACTGCAGGGGGAGGTCTCATGAGGGCAGAGAAAAGGGCAAGAATCACCTCCCTCGTGCTGCTGTCCAGCTTGTAGGCAGTGAAGTTAGGAATCTGTTACAGGAGGCTGCTCAGGATTTAGACTGCATTTTCAGGAATGCAGAGTAAGGGCACAGAGGCTGTAGTGTGTTGGTGGGATAGAAAGGATGAATGCTCAATGTTTAGGTTTCCTAAAATGTGCAGCTAGTTGGGTGAAATCTGCCACTGCATGGAAGCCCCCAGTTTGAAGTATCAGTATTTTGAGCTGTAAAACATTATTTTGCAATTCACTGCACTCCTTTCCCACCTACCTCTCTTCTCCTTTTGCATTGCTATGATAGTGCACTGAGACCCCTGCAAACACACTGAACTAACGCAATCCTAGTGGAGCTACAGGCTCAGATCCATCATGATACTTCACTGGACTTACAGGATGGTTGTGTCTCATTTAAATCCCAATTCCTAGCTAAAGTTCACACTCTATTGCCAAATTGCCTGCCTGGGAGGAAGTTCAGCCAGGAGACACCCCAAGAGCACACAATTGTGCAGTGTTTCACAGTACTGGGTGAGGACAGGAGAGCAAGTGTCGAGTGTGATCTCTCTGTTGGTCTGATGTGCAGGTGACTGCACTTACCTTTCTTGAACCAGCCTGATTTACATTCCTGCTATGAGCAATCAGAGTGAAGATGGAGCTCTCTCAGCTTCTCAGTGGGAGTCTGGCCAGGCTCTCTTCAGGCAGCAATGACTTCATGTGCTGTGTCAGCAGCACTTTCTGATTTGAGGATGCATTCCACACTCTGTCTTGTGCCTTTGTCAGGTGATGCAGGGTTTTTCAGCTACTTACTGGATTAAAATGTACAGGGATTTCTTATGTTGTGTGTTTTTTTTTGTTGTTGATTTTGTTTTGTTTTGAGTTTTTTTTACCTTTTGGCAAAAAAAAGTACCAGAGGCAAGGTACAGAGTATCCCATATCTGAAATGTAGAACTGCATCTTCCTGGGCAGTGAAGGCTTGATCCTGAGCTCAGTGAAGTGAGTTGTCTTTAAAGACATGGTATCACCAGCTGATCTGTACAAGGCAGAAGTTCCTGGTACCAGCAAGTTGGAATTATTACAACAGCATTTTCAGAAAACTTTAATACCCACAGCAGCTCCAGCACTGCACAAAGGAGCTCTTTGATCTGAACAATCTGGTAGCAAAATATCCAAACATCTTTTAGAAGTGTCCCCTCATCTTTGGGGCAGGTTGTGAAACCACAATGGAATCCCCAGGCTAAAATATTCAACATATGTCTGGTGCTCATCTGAAGGCCACAGCCACACTCAGTGCCTGGGAGGCAGCTGGGTCAGGGCAGGATTTCTGGCACCTCTTTTAGGAGGATACCTGGACTGCAGCTGTGCCCTCCTGTACAGGGCTGGTAAGGAATAAAATTCCTTCTTTGCTCTCTGGCATCAGCTCTGACCAGTCTTGTGTTCTGAGTGTGGGAAGAAATAGAACCCAGCACTTGTGCTGGGTTAAAATTCAGATGGTTTTGTTCTTCCTGTTCCCTCCTCCTAAAAATATTGTGATTAGCACTGATTTTTCTTTATTCTGCAGCTATGCCAGACACAGCAATTTCTGATATCCCCAGACATGCCTTGATTTCTGTCATGTTGTCCTGAAATTGACCTGGGATGCTTCTCATAAGGCATAACCTGGCAAGAATCCCTGGCTAAGTTTTATATGCTCTGTGCCACTTGTCAGTAGGCAGGTATGAAGATGTGAGTGTGGACCAAGGAGTTTCAGAAGGTCTTTTGCAGTTGTTGGTAATGTTGACAATGGCAGAGAACAAACTCAGAAGTTGCAGTAGAATTTTTAAGCCTGTGTAATCATGCTATTCTGGTCCCAACTACAAAAATACTGAATATTTTCCAGCTTATTTGAAAGAATATATATAAGTATATATATATATATAATGTACATAAAAGGAAGTATAAAATCAATGAAAATTTGTCTGCAATAGCACTTATGTAATGTGTGACAATGCCCTTAAGCATAACCTCCATATATTTTGACTTCTTGATATGAATACTGAAATATAGAAAAAACAGAGAAAATGTACTGTGATTTTTAGAAAATGATTGATATGTTGCTCTATTTATGCCAAATTTCACCTTGGCATGGTCCTGATATTATGTGATGTTAAACTTCGAAGAAGACAAGAGACAAATGTTTCTCTCTTGCCCTCTGCAAGAAAGTGAAGGGAGGTGGTAAAATGAATACACCTTTATTTCTACGTGATGAGGGAATTCTTTTCCAAAATAGACTTTTTCACATTTATTGATTTCCTATATATAAAATATGCTTAGAAATTTGCCTATATACAAAATCTTTTCCAGCTAGATTTATTTGTCCTATCAAGACACTTTTCTTATTTATTTGATAGTTTGAAGTATGAGGACGTTTCCTCAGTGAATTCAGTAAAGCTGGGATTTCCCTTGAATTCCATAAACTTGAAGAAATAAATGGCTAAATTCTAGAAATTAAACACCTTGAAAATATCTCTGACTAGATCTGAGACTCTTCAGCAAATGCATGGAAACAAAGCAAATCCCCAGTACATTAATCAGTACCTGCATCCTAAAATTGTTGACTAAAGTTATACAATACCACATTTAAAATGAGTACTGATAGATAAAGCACTATCTCTGCATCCATATTTGAGGTGGTCTCTGACACCCATGTCCAACCTCTCTAGCAGATAAACTTTGAGGGAAAATCCTTGTGGTTTGGAAGTTCAGGAGAGTCTTGGTTTAGTTTTGCTGCAAAGTTCTGTGTTTAATGTCTTCCACTTGGAGCAAGCAGGAATTTGTTCCTGGAAAGATCCTGCCTGCATCTGTTCCCACTGTGCTCCATCTACCAGAGTCAAGTGGAGTGTCTTAAGGCACAGCTGTTGGCTGGTGGGGCTCAGAGATTTTCTGTGGATAGATGTGCAATCTACCACAAGTCATTGCTCCTGAAGCAGTAGACATAGTGTGAGTTAGTGTTTGATTCAGAGCTTGGCTGGGGTTTGCACACAGCATCCCAGGCAGGTGCTGGCCCTGCAGGCTTGCCCCAGTGCCTGTCTGTGTGGCTCAGGCAGCTGCACCTCAAGTGCTGCCATGGAATAAACTGGCACGTCCAAAGTGTCAGAGAGTTGTCAACACAACAGGCAAGAGTGCGGGCAAAACAGTTCCTGTCAACAGCAGAGCTGATGAGACTCGATTTCCTCAAGACTTATGTCCTGCATGGGAGGATTATGCTCTGCATGGGGTGGAGTAGCTGATATCTATAGCAGGCTAAGATCCCTTTTGCAGTCTTTTTCTCTCCAGAATGCTAAATCAGCCTCTCTCCTCGTTCCAGCTGGGTTTGATGTAATTTTAAGAAATTAACATCATTTGGATTCCAGCCTTTTTTTCAAATTGTGAACTGACCAATAAGTTCAGCACTTACTAGTGGAGGCACAGGTAGACAAGTATGTCTAGAACAAGATCATAGGAAGCTCAGGTTTCTTAGGACATTGTTTGTGCTTTGAATGAACCAGAACTCCTTGATGCAGGAAAATTTTCGGTGGGGTCTGTCTTGGATGTCATTATGAAGGAACATGGTGTTGAAATTCATAAACACAAACTGGAGAAAGAAAAGAGCCCAATTTATTACTGGCTGTGGCTGTCATTTCCACAAAGTAATTTTTACCCCTGGTTGTATGTTGCGTTATTACAAAGAGCACGATTACATGGAAGGTGATTTGAGATTAAACTTGCTCTTCTGAATGGCTTGCAATAGGTGTAATGTGAGGCACTTTTCTGCCGTGCAAATGGATGTTTGCCTCTGGATTTGGTTAATGTTTTTGTACTGCACTGAACTGTGGCAGTCAGTTTAAGGATATTACATTTCTGGAAGTAGCTTAGAAGTACATTTTCAAGTATACTTTTTTACATTTGTCTCTTAGGACTTGGGAAAATATACATCCATGTAGAGAAAAACCTCTATGCTGTTCGCAGCAAGTGAAAATCTGATTTTGCTTATAAAATGTTTTTCAAGGCAGAAAATACTTTCAAGTGAACAAATTTTTCATGGCAGACCCCAAAGGCATTATGCTAACTTGGCAATGCAGCTCTGAAATGACCAAATCTTTTGATTTGAGAGTATTGTTTGTTTTCTACCTATCACCCAAACAAATAGGAATAATGAAAGATTGAAGTGATCAGTTTGCTGTTTTTCTTTTCCTTTTTTTTGTGTGTGTGCATTCAAACATTGTCTGGTGTGTTTCTGAAAGTCCCACACAAGCAGAAAAATGAAATTTCTAATCTTGACCAAGGCCATGTACATTCTATGCAAGTTAATTCAGTTATAGGAGGTAGAAAATATGAGATCCTTCTGGTATAGGTTTTTTTTTTCCCCTGTGGTGTTTTCTTAGATACTTTGTGTTGTTTGGAGAAGGTTTCTGCAATAGTAGCACTAGCTGGGTGTTTCACCCTGTTAGTATTTGTTTTAAGCTGTGTGCTGACCCTGCTTCCTGTGAGTGACGATCTTATTCATGGGGTTTTAATTCCAGTCTAATCCTAACACGTACCTGAGTAGCACTTTGGTTGAAAAATGCTCTCCCCTTTTCAGGCCTGACTGTTTTTTTTTTCCTTACATCTTTTAATTTTCAGTTAAGAATTCTGTAGTGAATGAGGACCTGGATTAAAGCCAGTTTAAAGCCATTGAAAGTCTTTTCATTGACTGCAATGGGCTTTGGATCTGACAGTAAGTGTATTAAGAAATGCTTATTAGTGGGTTGTGTGTATAGCAGTCATCTAACACAGTAAAACCAGTGTCCACCATGGTCCAAATGAGACTGAAATCTGCTTTATTAACCAAAGGGAAGTTCAGCTGGTTGCAGGAAATATTTTTGGTTTTTTATTCTCAATCAGCAAAAGCTTTTCTCGTTAATCTCAATGTAGCCTGGTTCCTATCAAAACATCATCATCCTGGCAGTTCCATTACCTTGGCACAACAGAATCTTTCTCCCCGAGTGCCCATCCCAGGAACACTCCTATTGCAAGGAGACATTCTTGCCTGCATCAAAACATCTCCTAGAATACATCGGTGGGTAACACTTAAATTGCTGCCTGTCACAAGATGGAACCTATTAAACCTCTTTGAAATCAAACAGTAAATTACAATAATGGGTTTAGCTGTTTAGGGAAAAGATACATTAATCTACAACATGATGGAGCCTTTTATCTGTGGGTTTTGTGAAAGAACAAATGTATAGGAGAGAAAGATTTTCAAGCCCCCCGCCCTGTTTTTTAGCTCTTCAGCTGTCCCTAGGCTCGGTGAAGAGCGTGTTATCCTGCACAGGGCTCGCTAGATGGCAGGACAAGATAACCTTGAGGAACAGGGAATTTCCAGGGACTGAGACAAAAACTGGAGTTACGGTGAAATTGAACAATTAGCAATAAAAGAGAAAAAGAAACTGAACGTGAGACAGAAAGTTTGTTTCCCCGTGATTTAAAAAAAAAAAAAATTGAAAAATAACAAATTTAGATTCTTAAACTGACATTCCAACAAGTACAACACAGTAATGGCTAAATTGCACATGCAAGTGTGGAAAAGTAGAGTCTTTATTTCTGAGAGACAATGGAGCACATTATGAAGCAAATAGCTTGACAGTAATTTATACTTGTCTGTTTTTAGTGAAGACCCATGTGTTTGAACAAGAACTTTCTTCATTGTCTCTAGGAGCTCCTCTTTCAGATAAGTCACTGGATTCATAACCTTATGTCTCTGTTGCAAGAAAATGGATCATGAGAAGGAGAGATGGAAATGGCCCTTGGGGTCATGTTTTTATCTCAGCAACACTGGTGTTAATCCATAGTAAGAGAGAGCAGAATCTACCCCATTGTGTAATACAGTTCATTCCCTTGTCAATAGAGGATCATTTCCTGAAATGAATTCTCAAGCTATTTGTCTGGCATAGCTGAGATGTCACTGAACAACACATTTTCTGGCACTTCTTCTGGAATAGTAGTCACCAGACAAAGAGAACGTCTGTGACTTCACTCCAGAAGCAAGAACCAGCAAAATGTGCTTTCTACAAACCACATTTTTACCTCTCAGTGTGTGAACACACCATTGCACCTGTATTCCACTCTTCACCTTGCTATCAGAACTGCTGAGAGATCTCAGCTTAAATAGCTTACCTGTATCAGTATTGCAAAACATACCAGAGCACACAAGCTCAGCCTCAGATGGTGGTGTTAGACTGAGTGTCTTTGGGTTTTGAAACAGGAAAATTTGCTGCTTCACAAGATTTCAACAGAAATCACATAATTGTAGAATAGTTTGGGTTGGAAGGGACCTTAAATATCATCTCCTACCAACCTCCTTTTCATGTGCAGGGTCACCTTCCACTGTCCCAGGTTGCTCAAAGCCCCATCCAACCTGGCCTTGAAACACATCCAGGGATGGGGCATCCACAGCTTCTCTTGGCAGCCTGTGCCAGGGCCTCAGCACCCTCACAGGGAAGGATTTCTCCCTTTTATCCAATCCAAACCTGTTCTCTGTCAGCGTGGATCCATTCCCTCTTCTCCTGTCACTACATGCCCTTGTCAGAAGTCCTCTCCTCCTCTCTTGTAACACCTTTGCATACTGGGAAGGGGCTGCATATACTACTGCATACTGCTCTAAGGCCTCCCTGGAGCCTTCCCTTCTCCAGGCTGAACAACCCCAGCTCTCTCAGCCTATCTCCATAGCAGAGGTGCCCCAGATCTCTGATGGCCTCCTCTGGATTTGCTCCAACAGGTCAGTGGTCCTTCATATGCTGGGATGCACCATTGCAGGTGAGTTCTCACCAGGGAAGAGCAGAGGGGCAGAATCCCCTCCCTTGCCCTGCTGACCACGCTGCTTGTGATGGAGCCCAGGACATGGGTGGCTTTCTGGGCTAATTTTGGAAATTCTTGGTCAAATTAAGACCAAGTATTTATAATACACAGGAGGCTTAGTCCCTGAAGTTCTGAACATGGAATGGAATCAAATATGTGGAATAAAATGTAATGGAATAAAAATTGTGAAAATTTGGTAGTAAGTTGTCTTGTAATTACAAAATAGTAAAAGCTTTAAAAGTTCATTTATTTGGAAATTTCTGATCAGATCAATTAATTATTTTAATTTGATGAACTAGTTGTTTAATGATAATAGTCATCCAGAAACCCAGTTAATAGCTGTTAAAAGCTGTTATTTTTACTGGTACTCATCTACATGGATTTCAATGTGGTTGGAAGCATAGCTCTGAACTGAGAACCTGCTGCACTTTTAGACAGGCTCCCAGTGTTCAAATTGTCCCGTACTCTGAAATGCAAACTCATGCATACAGTGTCAACAGGAAATTGAAGACAAATTAACAAATGAACACCAAAAATAGATTTTTAAAATGTTTTTGTAATCTTTCTTCTGTAAGTTCTGTCTGCTGTCACGTCTGTCAGGGTCTTTGAGTGACAGGACTAATCTGGTTCCAGCTCTGCCCTATCTGGGACCAGTCTTAAGATCGATGGGAATATAGTTACCTTTGAAACTTCCACACCTTTTCTATATTTGGTTTAAATTAACTAGCAGATTCAAAGAATGTGAGAGGGAATAGATAGCACAATCACATCAGTTCTGTTTAGTATATTTTCCATTAAGAAGTTGTGCTAAAAAACCTAGCAAATTGCCTTAAGCCAGTTAAATAATGGGGCCAAAACCCCCAGTTCCTAGTCCTTAAAGTCAGAGGATTTAAAAACTTAGTCCTTTTCACTTGCTCTATTTATCCACCTTATTTCCTAACACAACTTCTTATAACTTCCCCTAGAGACTAAAAAAAGTTATCTCTGCTGGGATGTGTTTAGCAACATGATCAAGCAGGAACATGGAATATTTGGTTCCAGTTCCCCCCCGCTATGAGGAAGCCACTTCACCTCATTTGTTCCATTTGTAAAATGGTGATAATGGTTGTGATGTCCTTTGTAAATATTTTATTTTTGACAAGTCCTTTATAAACACCAAATATTATTGTACTGTTTGTAGGATGGAGCTCCATCCTGCCATATCTGTATTTTTTGAGAAGTTAAGAAACATGTTGTGTGAGTGTGGGCACTGAGAAAATCTGAACCTCCTTCTAAAGTTTCTGTGCATGATTTTGTGATTTGGTAGGGGTGTGAGGGGGGAAAAAAGCCTAAAAGAGAGAGCAAATCTGGTAACTGCAGACAGCTGGCCACCTGGGGTTTTACAGGCTCTGATTCTCTTGTTCTGGAATCTACTGCCTTACTTTTTCTGTCTTAAAGTTCCAAAAGGCCACAATCCATCATGGATGTCCAAGACCTCTTCTACTTGTAGTAATATAAAAGAAAGGATCCAAGCTGCTGAAATGGCTTTCTTCATGTGGTGTATATTGCAATTGTTCACAGCTGGGTGATAGATTTGCTGTTTCCCCACCAGGGAAACTTCCCCGTCTGAGGTTCCCTGAGACACCCTGGCCTCCAGGTGGGGGACCAAGTGGGACACCGACTGTTCCCGTCTTTGCAACCCTTCAGTAGCTTCCGATTCCCTTTTTGTTCACTCTCCAGGAGGTCACACGGCTGGAAAGAGAGAAAGAGAGTTTGTCTCACAGCTCTATTTAGACCTAAGCCTGGTTAGTAGAAACAGCATTCCTCACAGTTGCAGGATAATGTAACATCATAAATAGAGCTATCAAGAATGTCAGGCAGCCTTTGTGGTTGTCAGAGCAGTGATGTTAAAAGAAAAGGGTTTTTTTTCTCTCTTTTTTTTTTCTCCTAAATAGCTTTCCTCAAACTGTCAGGAGAGCACCTGGTGAAATGAAGCTTTGCTTTAGCTGTGTAGCTTTTGTTCTTAGAGATGGTTTAAGTAATAAATATGATGAAATAATTACATAGAATAATAACAACTTCATTTCCATCAGAACACTAAGGGGTGGTTGTGATTCTTCAAAATGTCTTGAATACTTGAGAAAATAATTGCAGCTGAGATGCAGCTGAAATACTCCACACAGTATCCCAGTATCTGTGGATAGCAGAGGATGTGTAGTACCTAAAAAGCAGGGGGAGTGAAGGTTAGATGCTCATGCTAATTATTCTGGAGATGGTTGATTGGGAATGAATCACCTCTCATCTCATTAGCATTCAGCAGCACAACTGCTGGATGAAATGGAAACAAACACTTGGGATTGCAAGGAGAGGTAAAAGGGGTCGGTTTCTCTGTTGATGGTGGTTTTACAAGGAATTCACTGGAGCTTGGAATGATTTATTCGTGCTGAGGACCTGGCCTTAAGGAACCAGCTGGAACAAAAGTTAGATCCAAAGGGTGCTGTGAGGTGTCCCTGGAACCTCTGCAAAAGCAAGCAGTGGGTTTCTGGCTGCCGGGGGCCTGCCCACACCTGTGTCTGATTTATCAATAAATAGATTGTTTGGTTGCTTTGTACAAATGTGAGGGAAGAGGACCATAAGACTTACAGCATTTGTTTTACTGGCCTTACTGTTACATCCTCAATCCCAGCCCCACAGCTGTTTGTTCTTAATTCTCCCCACAGGAGGTGGTTTTGGCTAAAGAAGCAGCAAAGGTAGAAACAAGGTGCTTGCTATTATTGCTAATTACTGCTGTTTGGTGCCTTATTATCTCTAATTGCTGGCTTTGCATTTAATGAGGATGGTTCTCACCCACCCCACCCTTTAATGCCACTTTCTGCCTGTTGGCTGCAGGATGACGGGAAACACAAAGCCGGGAGAATTTCAAGACCAGTGTTGGGACTGCTGTGATACCTCTGGAATAAAAGTAAAGAAAATATGAGAATAAGTTTGTTTCTCTCCTGCTGGTGAGCAGGTTCCCAGTATTGATGCCTCTTTCCCTTCCTGTTGTATGTTTATAGAGGCCAGAAAAAAAGGGTCTTCCTTGGTGGCTTTTGAATACCGATGAATGAACCTGCTTCTCTAGGGCGCAGTCTGGTGTGACTCAAACCAGAAGCAAAAGAAATTTTAACTCTCCCTTTTTTGATGATGTTGAATGGTATTTTTCTCTTTTCTGGACTTGGCAGTGAAGCCCTCTGGAGGTGTGTTTGGGTTACTTGGAGTGGTTTTCTAGCTCTGTAACAGCTATTCTCAATAGGCCAAAGGCGAGGACAGAGCATTTGTGGATGGTGTACACCACAGAATGTTTCTGTTGGCATAAGATACAGAAATGGTCAAAGTCTGGTTTACAGTGTAAAAGGCTGTAGTAAAGGATACAGAAGTATGGCAGGCTTCATCCACTGCCATAGGACAGCCCCGTCTCTATAAAATTTTGGTGATCAAGGTTTTGCTGGCAAAAGATGGAATACTTACTAGAGTAAGAAAATGCTTTTTTTGGAATGTTTTCATGCTGAGAAAAGAGGTATAATATATGTGTATGCTTCTGCAGGAGAGTTTGTGTGTGACTAAGAGAAGAGAGACAGCTCTGCTCTCTTATGCCAGCTGTGAAAGGTCAGGAGGAGCTCACACCCTCAGGGCTCAAATACACTTTGTAGACTAGCCACGAGCCTCTACAAAGGGCAGTAGCCCACAAAAACTGATGAGTTACAAGACAAGTGGATGCAGTTTGGTGCCTTGTGTACTGAACAGTTAATGGGGAGCCTAAATGCCTTTTATTGGACTTTCTTATTTTCTCTGCAGGTAAAAATAGACTTTTGTTTGCAGTTCTGATTCCCTAAAGTCAATCCTTTCTTTAAAAGTTGTGACTAATACAGCTAAACATTATGGAGTTGTAGGGTTAGCAGCATTGTTGGAGGTTAGCACAAAAATGTCAAGAGCTTAATAGCAGACCTGTAAGTGATATAATGCCTAGGACAAACACTACAATTGTTGGATTTTGTAGCAACATCCTAAATAGAAATTATTTCATGGGTATAAAGATAAATTCAGGCATCAACAGATATTCTTGGTTTCTGCTGTGAAGTTTTTACAAATAGTACCTGGCTGTAATTTACTATAATGCACTAGAGTGAAGACAATAAAATACGAAGGCTTTTTTCTTATCCTTTCAATATCCTTCTTACTCAGGTCAGCAAACCTGGTGGGTTTGTAATTATGGCAGGGATATATAGGAGTGAAAATATTGTGGTCATATTCATGCTTTGTTGCTAATTAAATGAATCAAAGAGTTCTTTCTTGAAGAGCAGGAAATCCTTTTGTGAGGATATATGTTCTCAATACAGGAGAGCAAATAGGGCATCTTTCCTCATTCCCCATCTTTCTCCTCCTCTCCTTTTGTCATTCCCCCTTCATTTTGTCTCAAAGCAATTTCCTCTTAATTAAAAATACTTCTTTTCCAATTGAATCCATGATGCCAATATAGCCTTGGCCTCCATTGTTTGGGTTAGTTAACTTTTCAGAAGGGAATGGGAATTTGAAGGTGAGGGAAATATTTTAATTGGGCATTTTAGGGGATTTCAGGAGATAGAGCTATTTAAGGTCTCTTGGTCAAAACTCCTCCCTCTTGATGCCTGACTGGCATGATAAAGACTGGTTTCAGAGCAATATTACTTTCCTGACTACTGTATAAGTTTTGGGAGCTGCTTGTAGATATTATGGATTGGGTTTGGGTGCTGCCCACACATGGTCTTTCTTTCAGTCACTGTCACTGCAGCTCTGGAGCTTCTGTGGTGTTTGACTGTGGCTGCAGAACTGTGTTTTCCTCTGACATGGGCACATAGGAGAAAGATGATCACCTTACTGTAAGATGCATCCAGCTTCTTGATGCACAAGTGTGTGCTTTCATCAGAGATGTATTTGTGACCATGTACTTGCATGAGGATCACTTCTTTCCTTGGATGATTTTCTTTGTCCCATTTTATTTATGGTCTGTGGGAATGGTCATGCACAATGCTTGTGGAGAGGTGAAGTAATTTGCATGAATTGCTCATGAAAATGTCATACAAATCCAGAGAAGAAATTATCTAACCAGTTGCATGTCGTTTACAAAAAAGCAATGTGTGTGGCAACGCAGCAACCCATGCATGAGAACTCAGAAAGCTAAAATGCTGTTTCAAAATGAAGTGGGTCAATCTGTCTTTAAAAAGGGAGAATGCTTGCACAAAAGTGGCTAAAAATATCCAATAAATTGATCACTGCAAATGTTTGCCCTGCTCTAACCTTATTTTCTTGATCATGTAGCTCCCATTAATGAATTTTTATGAAAACTTAGTGCACATTTACAAATGAACATACTGCTTGAACCAGGGGGTTGTGTCTTCCATCAGGAAGTCATCCTTCAGTTTAAGACAGTTAGCTCTGACCACCTCTCATCATAAGATGGAATTCTTCTCATTCCTTTATTTATCAGTCTGCACATTCTGTGCTGGTACAATACTGTCACACCCCACAATGGGGGCAAACAGGAGAGAACTAAAATTGACTGCAAATGGTGTTACTTTATTGATGGGAAGCGGCAACTTGGATTCCAAGCCCTTGCTATCTTAATATTTTTTCTTTTCCCTTGTGGCTTTATGCAACATCTCCTGCTCTTTTAAGCCCCTCAGGGGAAATAATGAGTGGTGGATATGGAATTTGCACTGGATACAAGCTGTATCATGAAATAATAGGACAGTGCTGGCATGAGGAATAGGACATCAGGGTGAAAACAGAGAGATGGGAAGGGATTGGTGTTTTGAGCTTGCACAGGAGGTGTGTGCTGTGATCTGTGAGGTTTAGTAGCCCAGTTATTTAGACTCTGTTGCCTTATAGAGCAGATAGCTCTGTGATAAGCAGAGTAGTGGTCTCGGTGCTGAAGCCTTGAATTAGCAAATGGTGCCTGGTCAATACTGTGGCTCTGATTTAGTCAGTAGCCTCCAAGTCAGTAAAGTAAATATACACACATTCTTTCTCTATTATGGTTAAACTATTAGCAGAGGGGATATCAGCTCCTGTCACCTAGGTGCAATTGCATTACAATAAACTGTGAAGCAAATAATGTATTTTTTTGTTTAGTTGTTGTTGCTTTCTTTTTATGGAACAGTTATTGTTGTAATTAAAACTGCAAGGAGAAAAAGCAAAATATTGTAATTCTGCAGCTATGTGGGAAACTAGAGACATTTCACAGTGTAAGGCACTTTGAACTGGCTCAGTTTTGTTGCTTGTGGATTTTGCTGAGCTTGTCAAACAGAGAGAAATGATGTTTAAAACCTTAATGGTGAAGCAGCTGGGAATTGCTAGGCAACGTAGTAGTTTCCTATATAGTCATATCACTGCAATGGCTTTTTCTATCAGAAATATCTTTTAAGAGTTTACCAAACCAATTTTGGAGTTCCAAACACAAACTTAAATCTGGCAAGATCATCTTTTATTGCTGTGATTTCAAAAAAAAAATATTTCTATCTATGGTTTAAATTAGGAGCATATACAAGTAATGAATGTCTTAGGGGGAAGAAGATATCCTTGGCTTTTTACCCAATAAAATGGGGAAAAAAGCAACTTCTTTTTTGGCGGGGGAAGGAGTGCTAATAGAACTTGGTTTACGGAATTGATAAATTTGGTAGGACAATAAAAACTAGGCACTGAATACAGCAAATTTTATGCTGCACTTGAAGAAATATTTAGTGACTCCTGAGAAGGACGTGAGATGAAGAAGGGTTGGGTGGTCAGCTCAAAGAATTTAGTTGGGACTCTTTAGCCTCTGTTCCAGAGTGAAGTGACTTTGTCTCTGACCTTGGGCCATTTGTTTGGTTCATGACATTAGATATTGGATATCTACTCCTCCAAGTTCACACATATTGACTGACTCCTGCAGTCACACAGGGCCATGCAGATGTTAGTCCTCGTGGCATAAATGTGCAGAAAGGTGTGTGTTTTGTAGGGTTTCTTGCCGTGACACTGCAGTGAGCCAGTGCTGCCCATGCTGATGTTACACTGCCAGCAGTGTGCACTCAAACAAGCAGGCAGCAACAGAGGAAGGGAAGAAAGCATTAATACTCAGTTATAATGGGCTTTATGCCCTAAAATTTATGTAATTTAGATTTTTTTTATATACGTGTTTCCTAGTTTCTGGGTTGAGCTGAAAACACTGGGCTCAACTGGGAAGAAAAAATATCAATGAAATTTCTTCTGTCAGTTTCGGACAGCTTCACATAGACTCCCTCACAGAGAAGATGCCCTCTAAAGCTGTGTGTCCAGGATTTTTGAAAAGAGTTCAGTCTTCCTTTGCATTCAGTGATGAGGGCTGAAGCCCCACATGTAAGCTGGGATAGCTTTAGGGGCAGATGAATAAATAATCAAGCTCCTGAATCCTTAATTCTTGCTGTTTCACCATTGACATGAACCCTGTAGACCTATCTGTGTGGGAGGAAATGGAACAACTGCATTAAACTTCCATCTCTGACTTGAGCTCCACATTTTACAGTGGTGGATCCTGAGCTAAAAGTTAACACCAGTTATTTCAGAGAGAGGTGCAAGAAATTGATCACAGGCAGGTGCTAGGAGGACAAGCTTTGGTGTAGAATGATTGCAGGCTCTCCTCTGAAAAGGTAGTGAAATTTGGAGTGGAGAGCACCACACTGCCTGATTCCCAGTGTGTGCTGGGGAGGGAAAATGAAGAAGATGAGGGAAGAGAGACTGCCAAGAATTGCTATTTTAGAGGAGGTGCTGCATTGTCATCCTCTTGGTAGGGCATTTAGAAAGTATGTCAAAGTCCAGCATGGACTGACAGGTATTGCCAGTCACTTGCAGCAGCAGCAGCAGCACCAAGTTGCTGTAACTGACTTGAATGTTTTCATAACTGCAGCTCCTTCTGAGTTATGTGTGAAATATATGCATGGAAGGTCAGCGTTTGAAAACACATACAGAGAGCACCATAATTATCTGAAGGTAAACTGCCAGATACTGTGATGGAGTGTTTTAGCAGGATGAATTCCTGAACTGACACACTTAGGTTGCTGATCCCATTTATATGAGCAAAAAATCTGAATGACTGTCTCCTGTCCAAATTTACACAGCCAGAATTTTATTATTTTAGACATGTGCTGTAAGGTCCCCTAGGGAGGAAAATGATTAAACTTTGTCCTTGGGTAAAACACAAAGCATTATCATCTCCTCCTTGAAAGGTTTCACTAATCTCAGGACTTCAGCATGGAACTGAATTTAGAAAGTCTGGGTGCCAGTGGAGGCGGTTCGTGTTTTCTTTAGACAGTGACAAACAGTATATTCTCAATCACTCTCTCAGGTCAGAGTTCAGCTTTCATCTTGCCTCTGGTCAGAGGCTGGATGACATCCTGAACAACTGGCTCCTTGTGGTTTATGATGCCAGCTGACAGTGGAGTAGTTTACTATGTGATCTACAGCCTTTAATTGTCTGGAGAGACATGGAGCTGACGTTTGATAAGCCATTCATGATAAAAGAATAACTGCTACAGAGAAATGAAGAGGAGGCAACACAGGACACAAACAGATGTGTTTATTCTGAATGCTCTAACTGCTTTTTAAGTCTGATCTAGGGGTACATGGTGAAAAGAATGAGGGAAGAGAAACATCACTGCCATTTTATAGGTTTTGTCAAAAGGAAACTCAGCTTATCTGGACTTTTAGGTTAAAGCACTGTGCTGAAATTGAATGCTTAGAATCTTATGAATTAACCTTCCTAGTGTGAGCAAGCATATATTTGTGTATACAAATCAATAAAGAGAATCAGCATCTGCATAGTCTGTTATAGGCATGAGCTAAACCTAACAGCTTCATAAAGTGAAAGCTAAGGCAAAGATGTCCCATTTGCACTCAGGCCACCCTCTGCTTCCAGCAGTATTGATGTCAAAATCAGTGCCAAGCAACTTGTTTTCAGTCTCCTTTATAATGTCCTTGACTTCCTTGTTATTCAGTTTGCCCTCTTCATAACAAGAGGCTATACTGACTGCTCAGGAGACAAGCTAAACATCCACAGGCCAGCAGAGAGCTCGCAGTAATTGGAACAACAGCCACAGCAGTCCCTGAGACACTTCTGCTGTACTTGACACAAACTCGACTTCAGCTGTAGGAAACCTGTGACCTTCATCAGTTGGTTTATAAAATCAGAGGGCAGGTGTTTAATCAGAAGGAATTTTATTGTAAAAAAAAAATATATGAGAGGATTTCAGACTATGGTGTTCTGGGCTAATCTGAATTTTTGTAAGGGAATCCTTAAAAATATTATTTAAAAATCAAGTATTATGTGTACAATTAAAATAACCCTGAAAGTTGTGAAGTGGATGCGGGGGTAGAAAAGCAGGTCTGAGTCCTGTTGCTTAACAGAAGGGTTCGGTTTTCACTGAAAAATATATTAGTTCTTAATTGTAAATCCTCCCCAGGTGGTTCAGGGATACTTTACCTGCTCCTAAGAATTACCCAGTGGCTCTGACCCCCCACTGGGAAATCTGGCTACAAACCAGAGAGGGGTGAGATGAGATCTGACTGGTAAATGCTTTCTGATTTACAGCTTGTCTATATTACCTGTACTTTGGGTAGGCAGGGTCACAGAGAAGAGAAAGAATGATGCCAAGTAGAGTAAGTGTTGCTGAAGAATATCTTGGAGAGAAAAGGGAGATTTTTAGCAATGATATTATGTGTCAAATTAGTAAGATTTAAAGTGACGTCATTACTAAAAGTGACCCTGAATCAAGTTTCTTTGAAATGAGGTTCTATTCTTGCCTTGAGTTGGATGAAAATTATTATACAGAAGAGCTGTTAAGAAGAAAGGAGGGGTTACAATTGAATTTTAGTGGCACTAAGACTTCTGCCCTGTTGGCCTCCCCTTTAGAGACATGGATTGTGAAGTCTCACTGAAGTGGGTGAAGTCCTGCTTTCTTCCACCAATCCTCATAAGATACTCAGACTGAATTACATCCTTTTACCTAATTAGAAGCAAAAATATAGAATACGTGGACCAAAATAAGTCAGTGGTGATGAGTACCTTAAACTCTACGCTCCATTATTTGGGTATTTCCCTCAGATCTGACGGTACATGTGGCTGAACACAGAGAGGAAGTCAGATTTTTGTGTGTAGTAAATGGGCAACGATTTTCCTGGTACCACACCACACTTTGGCTGTTCTTGTCATGGCTGGTAGGAAAGAGGGGTCTATAAACCTCAGACCTGCCCAGGTTCATGCAGAGCAGAGCATGGGTGTGTTCCAGTCTCACCAGCTTCTGGACAAACCAATGCTAAATCATAAGTGTGCACAATCTCAGGACAGATGCAAGGTTACTCTATCAAGAGGCCCCTTAACTGCATCAGCCTGTGCCTGCTATTAAGGTAATGAGAGGCTGCTGAGAGGTAGCTTTAGCAGTGGGAACTGTTGTGTAACTTCCAGCAGTCTCAGAGATGGGCAAAATGGCTTCACCTTTGTCTTTACACCTACCTTTCCCCACTTATCCTCTGCAGAGTAAATTGGCCTGTATCATCTCTTACCTCATGTATCTGGAAAGTGTAACAGCTGGTGTGTGGGTGTGTGTGTCTTGAGCTCCTCTGGGCATTCCTGTTTAACTTTTCCCTCTGTTTAAGTAAGCAGTTTTCCTTCTCGCCCCTGCCTCAATTGTTTTCAATCTGAGAATCTCTTTAAGATTGGAGCCAAGATCTTCAGATTCTGAATTGTTGCTATGAACAATGCTCAGAGCCAAAGGATACTCTGGAAAGGCTGTCTTTCACATTCTTATAATTTTGGAAAAGTAAGAGAGAAAGCAGCAAAACCCCAATGGGAATCAGGGGCAAAACTAAATTTCAAGACAGTCCCCTCTGGGAATATGAACAATAAACTTAAAACAATGTGATATGCGGGTCAAGATCATGGCACACTTTTAACCACTTAGTAAACATTTTTAGCAGTGTTTGAACCCAGCACTCCCAGTGTCAGTTGCACTCCTTCCCCCAGTGAATTAGAAATATTTCACAAAGGCAGGGAAGTGTTATTGCTGTTTTCTAACTGAGTAAGCTCATGCAGAGAGGTGAAGGCTGAGGGTTTTCAAACTTGGCTGTCCAGTGGGAAATCTCCTGCAGGAGCTGCAGATATGTAACATTTCAGATTGCTTCAGATGATCTTCCTGCCAAAGCCTCGTGGCTTGATTGAGCGTTAGAGCAGGTCTTTTACTTGGGTGCTTCATAAATATGCGGTAGAATAGTCTGAAAGTTTCCCATTCCTGTTCAACCTCTTTCTCAAGTGAGCTTCATTCCTTTCCTAGAAATGGCAGAGTATTGCCATTACTGAACTACAAAAGGCTCCATTGCCATCAGACCTAAAAAGTCAGTAAAATGGAAGATGCGTGCATTAATGAAAATCATCTGCTAGCAATTAAAACAATACTTTCTAAGCAGAATAGCTGAATGTGCCATTGATTTAATGATCCTTGGCAGTGACTGTTTAGCTGGATTTACAGGAAGCCTCACATGACATTTCATTAGTATCACAGTGAATTAACTTTATAGCAGTGTAGTGCTTAATCCAATTTAGTCTTGGTATTATTAACGATACTACCAGGGAAATAGTTTTTAAGGCAATTAAACAGCAATATGTAATGTTGCCAAGCATCACTACTGATATCCGATGGCATCACAAAATAACACATTTTAAATGGGAATTGAAAATGGGAAGATAGCACTTCCTGGTGATTTAATCCTTTGCACTTGGAAGACTACCAAGCCACATAAAAAACAGATTCTAGAAGATAACTTTTGAGGGAATGCAAGTAAATACATTCATCCTCCTGCTGGCTGGCAGCTTCAGCCACATGCAGTGCATGTGTTACCTCCAGCAAATGGTGCTGGGGTTACAAAAAGGGGGTGGGATGGTGGGGGACAAGTCCTCTCAACAAAGCCAAGTCTAAAGGCAGGTTAGAACCAACCAAAGCTTTCCACACTGAACATGAAGTATTAGAACACCTAGGCTCAAGCTTGGGCTGGTGCAGACTATTGCAATCTCACAGTATCTGCATAATAACTTCATAGCAGTAGATAACTTAAGTAAGTAGTGACCTCAGATTTCAGGAGAACATCCTTGAATAAAAGATTGGCTCCTTTACTTGTGTCTCCTAGTGTTGCTCAGTAGCAGTGCATGTATAAGGGCTCAACCCAAAACTCACTGACAGTGATTGAAAACACTGCTGCTGATGTGAATTCTTTGGGACCAGGAAGGGGAACAGGTGTTTAGTTTGGTTTTTTTTTTTTGGGCTGCTTTTTCCTTTTAAATAATTCTAGCATCAGTTTAGATGAAGTAAAACAGAACAACAGAACAGGCTCATTTTGATCAAAATCCCTGCTCACATCAATTACAATTTTGCCTAATATAAGACAGCACCCATAATTATCCATAACAGCAAGGAACAATGAATTGGACCAAGTGAAGTGACAAGTGCATTTTAAGAGATCGTAAAATTCCCATTTGCAGGCATCATTGTGTTAATACCCCATGACCAATAACCCATATCACCATATACAAAAGTATTATTAAACTATGGTTTATGAGGTAGGCTGCATTGTATGGTGGGCTAACTAAGAGATCCTGCATTTACATGTTGTTCTGGTTATGTTCTAATTTTGTTCACTGTCTCAGGCTTTTTTATTTAAGTTCCAGGAAAAACACTAAGATATGATGGATAAATATGTAGGACACCTTAATGTCACTGTTTTAAGCAACAATCTGTGTGCTCTCTTGAGACAGTTAGTTTTATCATTTTGATGGATTTAAGTTTGATTCAAGTTGTGTTCTTTCTTAATGTTTGACATTCAGAATGCTACAGATGTGTTTAAGTGATGCATTAGTTCTAAAGATGATTCTTATGCTAATCCTATTGTTTGTTTTTCTCCTTGGTATTTATAGCAATGGTGAAGTACCTTTCATTTTATTTTATGGCATCAAAATGTAGTAGGGAAAGGAAATAACTTGTCTGCACCCTTTACATTCTAGTGTTTTACTGCCTACACCCATGTGCCAAGGGCATGTGCTGTACTGTGTCATATAATTTAATTTTATTTCCATACAGTGATTTTCCATATCACAAGTACCTCCTGCCTGTTTGATTTCGTGTAGGCACCCTAATTTGTATGTATGGATTTGTTTTGGTTTTTCTTCCTTAACTAAGGAACAGAAGTCACTTTTCTGTAACTTCAGTATGCCGGAATAGATCACTTTCTGTGCTGTGACTTAAATTGAGTAGCTGATACTAACAGGAACTTATATAACTGAAGTGAGAAGTTCAAAGCAAACAGTGTGAGTTATTCCCATAATGTGATGTTAAACTGTGGCCTTCCCTACTGAAAGTTTAAGTGACTATGAAAAAACTTACATGGTTTAAAAAGGAGATTCACGTCATTCATGAAAGAAAAATCTCTCAAGAAAAACCAAATGCAAAGAGTGCCTCAGACAGAAGGGTCTTACTGCACTTCTGTGAGTGTTAGGGGATATTTCAATGCATGTTTTCCCTTTTTCTGTACTGTTCTGTGGCCATCTACTGTGTTTTGGACTGATTTGATGTCTCAGCTCCCTATAGTCTTACATTTTTTATTCTGTAGCTAGACTGCAGAGGGAAAGTGTGTGAAATGTGTTTAAGCCAAAACGAACCAAACTTCGCTGGTGATTACTGAAACTGATAGTTCTTCCCCTTCCTAGTTCAAAGGCTCTCTAAAACCTGGTTCAGGCTCTGCTTACCCTGGTTCCAGAGGCCACTGTGCAGGCAAGAATGTAGTGCAGTTACTTGAAGGTGGTTGTGGTCTGCACTCGCTTGCTCCAATATAATTGAATACATGTGCTCTAGACCTCAGTAATGAAGCCCTAAGGAGATTGAGTGAAGTACTTGGGGGTGAAGTTTCTGCTCATGAAGTTATATTTATGTGCATGGAGTTAGGTACAAAGCCCCAAGCAGGGAATTTGGGGAGAGCCTTCTGCAATTGTGGACCCTACAGATGTGCTCTTTGCCCCTGACATACAGCATGTGTTAATGTGGGACCTGTTATGAGGAGATTGTTTTGGAGAGTGAATAGGACAAATAAGGACTGTAACAATCCCCTGTAACCTGTGTAACAATCCCCTGTAACCTGTAAGCTGTGTTAAACTACCCCCTCTTGGGCATTAGGGCTGGGGAAAACCTTCTGCATAAAGGGGCTGAATTTTCTTTTCTAAATACCCCTTTCGTGAGATGAGCAGAAGTCCACACAGCGAAGAGTTAACCTTCAGGATGATCATAATTCCATAATGAGTTCTGTTGAATGTCTTAATTTCCTTTGTGCCTCTGAAAGCACGGCTTTTTTTTTGGCATAAAAGTTGTCATAAAACAAATCCAATCCTTCAGTTATGTTAGATAAGTATTTCATTAATAATGGTCAATTAATGTATCAGTGCAGCACAATAATGGTATCTGAGTTTACATTACAGAAACACCACTTCCCCTCTTTGTAAAATGCTTTTGTTCTTGGAAAGCCAAACCATTTGTGCTGAAGCAGTGACTGGCATGCTGAACCCAAACTGTGCTGTCACACCCCATGTTCCTGTGCTGACATCACTGGAGGGGGGATATGGGAGGTATCTGAGGACCTGGACTCTGCACCTTATCCTCTTGTAGGTTTAGCTCTCAGGTACACTAATTCCTCTGTACTTTTCCAAGGTGCGGTGGGGAGCGCCTGTGGTCTGCAGTTGATTTAAGGGTGGGAAATTGTTGCAGCCTGTTGCCAATTTGACCAAGGAATTTATGAATCTAGAATCCCTAAACAGTTGCAAAATCCTAGAAATTACAGATGGAAAGGCACTATGAAGGATCGTTTGAACACATGTGCCAAAGCAGGATTGTTTTGTGCAGTTAACTCTCCAGTGTTTTGTCCGGACAGACTTTGAAAAGCTGTTATATGATGTTCACAGAGAGTGCTAAGGAATATTTTAATCCATGACACTTCAGTGTATGCTGCTTCAAACCTGTGAAAAAGCATGTGTTTGCATAACACATGTATGTATCATAGGGGTGTGCCATTTCTCATGGCTTTTCAGAAAAAATAACCACTTTCCAATACTAATGAACTTCTCCTACAGCCAGTACTGGTGCTTGGAAGTTAAATGATATTTAGAAATGAGAGCTTTGGAATATATGAACATTAAAATGATAACTTTCCCAGGGTATTTCAAAGGCTGTGTTTCAGAATTTGAGCTTGTGAGCATCTCACCTTTTTTTTCCTTCACAATATAATGTAGACTTAAGAACTAGAAACTCACAGAAAATGCGTGTGGGTGGGGGAGAGAGATCTGGACGTCCTCTTCTTCTGCAGCCTTTGCCTGGGTGGCAGAAGTGCCTGTGGTACAGGAGAAGTGGATGTTTTATGAAAGATACTTTTTTGGAGTAGGAGTAAAATTTCAGGGGAAATGTCTTGCAGCTGTAATTCTGTTTGAAACCCATCTATCTCTGCAAGCTTTTATGCTTAAATCGTAACTTGGATTTAACATTGTCTGTCATTGATGGTTCTGAAGTTGATAGTGTCAAATTCACTGGTCTTGCTCTTGGTACAAAGACCAGGACCTTTCTTCACCTAGAGAATATTGTTCCTCTGCCATAAAAGAGGGGCAGCAACTTTTTTTTTTTGCCTGAAATATATGTATTCCTTTTATTTTTTTGTCTATTGGGTTATTCACAAAAGTCTGATTTTCAACTTTGTGACTGAGTTTCAGACTTCAGCCTATCTTGCTACTGTAGAAATTGTTTAAGCAGGTAAAATATTTTCCAAAGGGGCAAGTTCTAATTCTCTCTGTTTCTAGAAGTAAATGTCATTGCTCAAATGTTGATCTTTTATGCCAGAGCATTATGAGCTTCTGCTTCCCAGCAGATGTCTAACCTCTCTAGATGTTGAATTAACACAGAAAAGATTGAAGATGCAGGTGCTGTATGTGGAATGAGAAAACAAATATGAAATTCATTAAATTCCCTTGTCTTCAACTAGATTTCAGTCGGATAATTGAATACACATAGCTGAACCCAAATTTTTAATCAGGTAATATTAGAAAGCTCACAGTCCAACAAAATAAGCGTCATATTTCTGCACTGGTCCATGGAATACCTGAATTACTGACTTCTGCGGTTTCAACTAGACTTGCAATATATAAGCCACACATTTTTATTGAATCAGTAGGTATTTCAGTGACAGTGTGGTCCTTCTAAGGAAGCTTTAGCTTATGAATGTCTCCAAGCATGAATTTGGTAGAAAAAGTGTCACATATTAAATAGGTGAAATAGCACATGTACATCTCTTCTAGATAGGACTGCATAAAAATAAATCCAAGACAGTGAGACTTGGAGGGCTATTTCAGATATTTCTTGCAGTGACAACACAATTTCCTCATGCTACTTCTGATTCTTGCTATGGACTGCTGTTCAAAACCAACCCCAAAATAGCTATGTGGGAACTGTTGCTTTAAGATTTGCAAACTTTTTGTCTTGTTCCATTTTTGAGAGAGACAAATTCCCTCAAATATATAAAAAAATTATTTGGAAGAAGGAATAACTCTAGGGAACAGCTAGTGACTAGGCAAGGAAAGTCATTTTGTTGAGGACTTTGACCGGAAATGTTGCAAAATAATTACTGTACTCTTGGTTGACTCGGGCTCATTTCTGATTTAAGCTGACTTCAGAGGGATTAAGGTAGTGATTAGGTTCCTGCCTATTGCTCCTAGGAGGAGGTTAGTACCTAGTCCTCTTGGAAAATTCAAGGAGACGCATTTTTTCCTGTGAAGGCATCCAAATGTATTCTTCTTGAGTAGGAAATGAATGATGTGAATACATATTGAGCTTCATCATGTAAAAGAAATTTGTTGTTTTACCCTTACTTCATTGCCAGTCTGTTTGCCCAATAGGATGTTCAGTGAGTAAATCTCTGGGGTGAAATTCCCACCAATCTCTCCATAGTATGGGGTCATTTGACTTAAGACTCAAACTCTGCATGGAGTTAGATGTAAAACACGAGTTGTGTTTTGTACACCTGCTACAGTCTCCTTGGATTCAGTAAGCTCTACTTGGAGAGGAGAAGTTTCCAAAAGTGTTAACAACATCCTCTTGCATCTTGTGTACCTACTCTCCTTTCAAGAAGCAGGAACTAAACTGAACCTGACAGTTCAGAGGTCACCCCAAACTGCAAATTTTATGGCTGAAGCATCAGGCCTGGTGAACAGTGTGAAGAGACAGAGAAGAGTAGCAAAGTAATGCTGTTTTATCTCAATGTCTTTTCTTTTATATTGCTGAATTTTTACTTGTTAAATGCACTAAGCCCTATGAAAATGACACTGAATAAGGTAATTGCTTGTAAAAATACGGGGCTGTGTATTCCCCTTCTCAGTGGGGAGAGATCACTTGCTACAAAAGTACTGTAATTTGGTGGTGTGAATAGATGGTTACTGTGGCTGAGGATGAGACAAACCAAAGTGGAAGCTCAGGTCTACCCTGTTTTTGGGGTGACTGAGTTAAGTGTGGCTTCTGCTAAAGGTGTTTTTGGGATGGTGACACAGTAGGTACCAGAACTCAACAAAAGTCGTTGTAGGCTTTTTTTTTCTGCTACCTAGATAAGTGAGATGTGACACAACTATCCTGATGCTTTGGACACTGGGATAGAGCAAATATTTTCCTCTGAGAGTCAGCCTTGTGGTAGACTGTAACAACATCACCTTTGTGCTTGGTGAGCTGTGCTGAACCAGCCATGTTCACAACTTAATCCATTTCAATCTCAGGCTTTTCTGTTTCCTGGGTTCCATCAGGAAAACAGGCTTTTAGCTCCCTGGAAGTGGAGGATGGTTCCACAGGGTTGTGAGTGTGGAGCCTCCCTGCCCAAGTCTCTGGTGTGGCTGCATCTGCTCAGTGGCCTCGGAGCCTCTGACCCAGGTGCTCCCTTTAAAAACCTTTGCTGCCACGAAAGAGAGTAGCTGACCATGGGTGGGAAGGAAAATCCATCTCTTTCCCAGGTGGTCTGGAAAAAAGGCTGTTTTCAAGCTGATGTGGCTGCTGGAAGGACTCGATGGTTTGTTTAGTGCTGTTTAAAGGCATATCTTCTATTTGATCAGAAGTTCCTGATAGTTTCCTGCAGCACTGTATCAGTTGGTTATTTATGAAGGTTTTCATACAGCTTAAAGAGAGACATAAAGCAGAAACATCTTTGTTGTTTCAGTACTGCTGGGAAGTCACAATGATTTAGAGAAAGAGAGAAGTACAGATAATTGCTGTTCGAGGTGAGCTTGCATGTACCCCACAGAAGCTTCCAGGAGACTGGAAAGGAAGTGCTGGCCTTGCTGAAATAAATGGCAATGCTCCCACTGAATTCATCAGGGCCAGTGTTTTACCCAAAGAAAACAAAAACCAAGCAAGAATATTGCCTGGGACTGAAAGAGAGGTGGGAAAATCTGAGTTCAAACACTTCTGATTCAGGTTTCCAAGCCCTAATTCTTAATTTATGAAAACAAAGCTACAGTAGAAAATGCTGTTTCCAGTTATTCAGTGAAGCTTTCTCTTCAGAGAATTTGCTACTCTCACAGTATTTACTCCCAAACACAGTTCTCCCAGGCTTACAAAGACAAATGTCTGGCCAAGAAAGGAAAGCAATGGCAGTGGAGATCTAGTCTTGCCAAAGACTGGAGAATACTCCTTATGCAGACATGAAATCTGAGAATCATTCAATGAACTTCTGTTAAAATTCATGAGAAAGGAAATTTTCAGATTTCCTGGAGAGAAGTTAATTAACTACTTCCTAGGACCTTGGCATTTTCTCAAAAAGTTCAGTGTCAAAACTCCCACTGACTTGAACAATAGAGTTCTAAGTCCTTTGAGGTTACTGTTATTTGGGAGAGAATTGAAAATTTCTTACCTTGCTAGGCTTGAGTTCAGGGCCTCACGCTCCTCTGATTTCCCTAGAATAGCTGGTGACATGAATAACACCTGAAACAGCCCTGAGCTGCATTCCTTGGAGTGCTTTAGGTGTTAGGGAAGTCATCAAATACAATAGGAAACACAAAGCCCCAACAGTTTAACTCTGGCAGGTAGGTAAAAGGAGGCAAAGGATTTTTCAGAGTAGATATGTCAGTGTTTTCTCCCATCCTGCCCCCCAACTCTCTTTTGCTTTAAGCAATACACATTTTCTGTTAAAGATGTGAGAATGTGACAGCCTGTTTAGGATTAATTTCCCCTTATTACATTGCAGACAACTCAGAAGTACTCAGTGCATGGTAGTATAAAGACAAAAATGAGGGAACCCCACTGGAAGGGTTTTAATTTTTGAAGTAGAGTTGAATCTGTTTAATTTTCGAAGCCCAAATTTGTGACAGGAAGAGGTGCAGATTGCATGTACTCAGGAGTGTTTTGGCAGAATGCTTTTGGGGGCAAACTGAGGATGTGGGTGGGAAGGGTGCAAGACTGGCAGAGGTTGTTGTCACCAGAGTGAGCATGGCAGCTCTTTTGGTAACCTTTTCTTCTCATGGAAGTGTGTGGGCTCCTTCCACCCCAGACCTGCTGCCTGCCCATGGGCTGCATCTGCCACAGACCCCGAGTCACTCCTGGCTGTGGTCAGTGTGCTCTGAGTGACTGAGCTGCACTAATTTTAGCTTCTGAGAATTTATGTTGCTGTTGCAACAGTGTCTGCTTATGGCTGATTTGCTGTAAGGATGCAAGTGAGCTCTTCCTTCTTAAACCAATTCATGCCAACATGAGGGCAAACAGGATGGGGGGGAAAAAAAGAGGGGAAGAGGGCTAGAAAAGAAAGGAAGATAAAAAGAAGAGTGGAAAAAAAGAGGCATAGACAGGACCATGGAACCTTCAGGTTCCTAGGAAATGTTCCTTTATTTTTGAAGAAAATTCATTTTGGTTCAGAGTGTGTTTTTCTACCTGACATGGACAAGCACAGGGAATATGTACAACACATATGTTGGTTCCTTCATGTGAAAAGCTTAAATCAGAAAAGTATTGGAAAGAGAGGACAGCTCATTACCTGTCACCTCTGTCTGCAAATGAAATACCTAATATATAGAAGCTAAATCCTTCTTTCAGCATGGAACTTGTCAGAACAGCTTGTGCATTCCCCTGGTCTGGTCACAAAGACTGGGGAGACCACATCCTATCACTGACTTCTCCACTGGCAGAGCCTGCACTTTCAGTACTGATGGGAATAAGAGATGGAAAACATTTTGTCTCTAACACAGGCATTTTTTAATATACAGCTGCTGACAAACCTAAGCTCTAGTAATAGTAAGTACTTTTTGGAAGACAGATCTACAATGGGTTCTGGTAGGGAAAAAAGTGTTAGTTTATTGTATTTTGCTAAGTTTTAGAAGAAATCCTGCAGGAATGTCAAGCACCTGGATTATCTAATCTCTTGCTATGACTGGCTGAAGATTTTTAATTATCAAGAAATTGATTTAATTATCAAGAAATTGCTGATTTTTCAAAAAAAGCTTCTGGCCAAGAAGTGAAATCACCAAACCAGCTGCACCATGTGTTTCATTTGGATTGCTCTACTGCTAAGCCCTAATTCTGTAAGGTTTTAGACTGATATGCAATAGTCTTGGAGGGAAATAAGATACCTCTTGTCTTCATTTCACAAAACACTAGTACTTCATCCTGGTAATTTCTCTGGCTGGTGTCCAATGTGAATTCTGCTGTGTCTTCATTGCTTCATTGAGAGGAAAATATTGCCAGTTCAAACCTGTTCTGCCTGACCTATGTGACCAAAAGGATTGGGAAAAGTGTACTAAGCTGAAAATGGCTCATGGATGGATGGCCAGCAATCTTAATTGTTGGGAGCCTTTCAGCCAAACTGTTTCACCATCAAAGTTAAAATGCTGTGTTCATGAATTTTTGTACCTTTAACCTTACAAAGAAACTCAAATTCATTTTATGTCTCTGTTCTTCCATTGTGCTCTGCCAAAGTGGTGAGGAAATCTGCCTGTCTGTTCTGCCTGAGGTGAGAGGGTATCTTGACACCTTTTCTTCCACCTGTTGTAGACAATGACTTGTGGTCTACGTTCTTCCTTCCTGGATCCTGTTATCTTTCATGAATTAAACTAAAATCTAAAAATTGTGTGTAATGATTGCATGTTAGCATCTTTTCTCAAATTACTGTCTATAAGAAATAAATAGCAGTGATTAGTGATAACATTTTGAGTTTTCTTTCTGCTACTGATATCAGAGCATGTCTTCAAAAGATAGGCAAATATTATACCAGATGAGGCTTGGCAAAAGCTGCAGTAGAGATAGGTAGAGATATTCTTTGAGCCTTTTCTAATTGCTGTGAGTTACTTTCCAACATCCCAGAATCAGCAGCCCATGTGAGGCTCCTTAGAGTGCTTGAAAGTGGCAGGGTGCTTGGGGCAGCCAGGCAGTTTTTCTTTCTTCAAGAGTCTTCAAATAAGAGGTAGAGGAAGGACAGATGTTTGCTCCTTACACAGGGAAGTTGTACTCTCAGCATGCTGGACAAAGCAAAGGAAGTCTCCAGAGCCCCTATCACTTCAGAGATAATAATTCAGCTGTTCTGTCTCCTGGAGCACCTGCCTTTCCCCCTTGAGTGCACAGTGTGAAGCAGGGTGCCTAACCTGGATTCTTAAATCACACACCTGAAAGCACCTAGGCAAGTACCATTATCCCACAGACTGTTAGGGTGGGGATAAAATTCAGGCTACATCTCATCTTCCAACTTTTGTCAAGAAAAAGATTTTTTAAAGTTAGAACTCAACCTTTTTCATTGTTTAAAGACAAAACCCCCATTCAGCCTCCTTCAGATTCAGTCCCTCAATGTTGCCAGCTCTTCTGCTTTTTACTGCCTTCATATTGAAAGACAGTGACAGGCATCTGTGAGCAAAGTCACTGTCTGTGGTGAGGTGTTACTTGATGAAAGTTTTCGGAGATAGATCTCCTGGAGGGTAAAATACCCAGTTAATGGAATTACATTAATTTCTATTAGCCAAAGATGCAACTCTGATGTGTTCTTTTTTTTTTTTTAATGATGTCAGTAATCTTTTCCACATGTGGGTTGTTCCATGATTTCCTCCCTATCTAGTGATATGGGGCAGGCAGGAGAGACTGATCAGAGTTTCTGGTCATAAGCCCTGTCAGACTGCAGATCCTGGTTGGGAAGTCTGCTCCTGAAGTGTTCAGGGGCAACCAAAGGAATTGGAGACTTTGGAGACCATGTTTAAGTGGTCATCCTTGCATGTTCTCAAGTCCAAACAAGGGACTCCAGCTCTGCCAGCTGAAAGCTACAGGGTGTTTTGTAGAGAGGAGCAGTGAAGTCTGAGCACAGATTTCAGTCAATAATCATGCAGTAAAGAGAGCTGCCTTGAGGTCTTTACTGTGATTTGGGAGTTCCAAAGGTTCAGCAAATGTATTTTCTGATTCCTTGGCCATCCCTTTTGCTATTATGTCTAAGAATGGAATAGGCTGGATGGGTAAATTTGGGACTGCCTAAAATTTGTTTTGCTTGCTGCAAATCGGCTTTTATTCTTTTGGGGTGGGTAATTTCCTATGCAGCATAACTGGTCACTAACCACAAGAATACACAGTGGGCTCTATAGTCAACAGCTGCTTAAAAGTAAGGTGAAAAACATCTGTAGTTTTCACAAAGTTAGTTCTTTTTAAAACAACAGCTGTTTTGGAACATCTGCAGCCATGTCATGTCAGCTGATTGAGCCACTGCAGAGAATAGCTTTGGCTTGACTGGCAGCAGCAGGCCTCCAGAAAACATTAATAACATCTGGAATGGGTACAATCAATGTTTCCTCTGTGGTGAGGTTTGGCGACTTTTGCTAATTGCAGTCTGGTGCTTGTTGAGCCTAAATATAGTGCCTGGAGAGCTTTCATGTTTGTAACACTGCCATTTGATAAACTGTTCTAATTTAGTCAACCTCAGCACTTCCATTAGTAGAATCCTGATAATTCTGAGGAAAAACATGGATGCTTTGTTTGTAAATAATATATTGGGGTTTTTTCCTAAGGCTTCTAGGCACACAAATTACCATTCCTACTGTCACAAATCCTTTGAACAATTCAGTGGATGGAGAGTATTCAGGTATGCAGGCACCAAGTCCCTACAAGAGGAATGGTCTTATGAGTCTTGCATTTGGGCTCTCTAAACACAGTACAGTTACCACAACCAAAGTGACAGAATCAGAGGAATTAAACCAATGGGAATTCAAGGAAGAGGAAAATAAACACCTGAAGTCCTCCCTAAAGCGAAAAAAAAAAGTTAAGATGAGAAATGGGGAAGTGTCAGACTTCTTTGGTTTGTGGAGCAGTTTACATGGGTTAAAGCAGTTGGTTTTGTCTGGGTGCAAAATCAGGCCAGCAGTGTGTGACCCTAACTTCCAATAAGTAGATGGGAGAATAGCATTTTCCTTGAAATGGACCCCTCACATTTTGTTTGTGTAATTATATCTGCGTGCTTTAGAATGTCTTGTGCAAATAGACTGAAATCACTGATGAAAGGAAGGTGTTTTGCTCAACTCTACTTAAATAAAATGAAAATAAATCTCTTGAGCAAAAAAAGAGTCTTGTTTATTTCTTCAGGTGACTCCAAATTTATTCACTGAGTGCTTTTATGTTACTGTTCTCTGGACTAAGTGGATCTGGCTTTAGGACTTTTTCCATGTTTCTTAAATATACCTGGCTTCTGGCAGCTTAAGGGGAAATGAGGATGTTAGAAATGTCTTCACAGGGCTTTGTTGCCATGATGGTTTCAGCCTCTTCTTTGCTTCTCATAGATGCTACGAGCTTTTGTTTTTAAAAGCTAAGCTGTTACAGGTCTACCTTTTGCATATGGACAGAGCATCCTTGATAGCTAATTCATTATCTCAGGTTGGGAACCTTGCCCTCAACAAACATTTAATGCATGTAGTGATGTCTCTTGGCTGTGTGCAGTCCTGGTCCATCTGCTGGAGTGGCAATGTGCCTGCTCCTTGGGGTACAGCTTTGAAGGGATGATGGGTTTAATTTGGTGTGGTCTGGCACAGCAGAAATGCCATCACCTCTTCAAGAGGTACTTTCTGTGAGCTCTGCCATCTCATTGTGCCTGTTGATACCTCATTCAGAGTCTCTTGTAACAGGTCTGGGAAAAGGAAAGACAGAATTCAAAACCAGGTATCCAGGTTGGTGGTCATATAGTTTATTTTCACAGATGTCAGTTAAATAAAGTCCTCACAGAATACAAAAGCACCAGGCACTCAATGTTACAAGAATTGTCCATATGTGATAATGACTCCAGGGGATGGAACTGCCCCAGAGAAATCCAGCCATTTTCTCCATCCCAAAATATTTTAGCTACCTGTCTATTCTAGCCATTACTTAGTGACTGCATTTGTTTCTTTTTTGTCAGCATGGGGGGCACACATTATACCTGGTTGCATTTTGAAAGTATATAGAATGTTTGATTTTAACCAAGTATCATCGCTGAAGGCTGAAGTACAGCAGTCAACTGCAAGTATTCAATCAATTAAAAATTCTGATCAGTACTTTGCTGATGAAGAAGGCACTATCTCAGTAGACATGTCATTTCTTGATAATTTCATTATAAAAATGAGATTTCAAGATGTTGAGAAAAGCATAAGTGATGTACCACACAGCTGATGTCATTATTTGGGAGATGTTAAAAAGAGATTCAGAAGTGGGCTGGAGCTCCTGATGCAAGTATCAGCACTGATTCTGATTCAGGATGGTTCTTGTACGACTTCAAGAGTCACTGGTGAGCTTTAGGTACGTGAAATGTGTAGGCTCTTGGATTTAGCTCTTCTGCATTGCATTGTCCCCTATAATGAAGGGACAATACCACTTCCTTCCTTTATGGCAATAAGGCACTTTGTCCCATGCTCGTGACCACTGAGTATCCCAAAGTCCATCTTCCTAAGTGAAACAGGCAGGGTGTCACAGTTCCCTGTCCCTAAGGAACCAGCAGAGCTGCTGTGAGCCAGGTGTCCCATTCCCATCAGCTTTGTGCTGTATTGATACAAGTGACAAGGAGTACGTGGGGTTTGGTGGCTCACAGCTGATTTTCTGTGGTATTCTGTGTCTGCTGCTCTGGGACAGGAGGAGAAGGGCTGCCTGTGTGGGCTTCTGTGGAGCTGTTGCTGGAGAGAGGAGGAAAGGCTGTGAGCATCTGGAAATGGTGAGCAAAGGAACCTGCTGGAGCTGAGACTGGGGCCCATCAGTGAGACTGGAGCAGGCAGGGCTAAGGCAAGGGCAGGGGACAAATGCAGAGACTCAGAGGTGAGTGAGGGGACAAAGTCTGTGCGCCTTGGGAGTCGCTGGCCTGCGTTGAGAGGCAAGAAGATTTATTTACGCACTTAAGGAGCACCTTCTCCCTGCTCCTTAATTAGTCTTTGAAAATTGATAACATTTTAATATAATTTTGATTCTGAAGGTCAGTCTAATATTGTATTGCTTGATGCTAAATTGCTCTTCTCACAGTTAGGGGATATAATTAAAAGCACAAGCATGCTGGTTTTGATTAAGCGTTTATTTTCTTACTAAGAAAAATTGAGTTTCATGGAAATACTTCTGGGGCTTTAGTTATGCTGCTTGTTAACCTCTTCTTTGCCATTAAACTACTTGTGTGTGGGTGCTTGGACAAAGAGGTATCAGCAGAGTAGATGCACAGGATGTTTCCTCTGGGGGTCTTTGTAACATCTTTCCCAGGAAAACAATTATGATACAAGATAGAGTGAATTTTCTAGGACTTAGCTGATAACACCAGTCATCTGGAGACTCTACAAAACCTCTGTTGCTATCTCTGGCATAGTTTGTTCATTTCACCAGTTCTACCCATAGTACTGCAGTAATGTCACACAATTAAAACTTATGCTGAAACACAATGATAGGCAGAAGAACAAGAAGCTTGATTATTCTTGTAAGGATTTACTCCCTCAACGCTCATGTTTTGTTTCATTCATTATTTTGCTTTTATTGCAAACAGCAGAGGTGAGTCACATGGTCAAAGCCTAAGCAGAGGTGTGTTTTCCCAAGCCTCCACTTCTCAAACACATCTGTGCCATGGTGCCAGCCCTGAGAGTGAGTGCAGAAACATCTCACTTTCAGTGTGAAAGTAAAATAAAGGAGAAATCTTTTTTAGCCAAGAGTGCCATAAGGGAAATGTAGCTTGAAATGTGATCCCGATGGCTTAAGTACACATTGGGAAATAACAGGAAATCCACACTATTTTAATTTTGTAAAATTCATGGTTCTTAAGCTGTGTTTGGAATTCCTAGGGATCTGGCTCATGATTTGTGAATGCGTCAAAGTGGCAGTACTGTGCTGTTTTAAGTAACCCAGATCTCACTTATTCACACCATGTAGCTGCATGTCACAGAGGGCTGCTTTCCTCTTCTGTTTTCTTCTGTGTTCTGTTCTAGAGCTGGATTAACCTCATGTTTTCCAGGAACATGAACATTCCACATCTTGGGGTGGAAACTTACTAGTAAAGCACATTTTAAATGTAAAAAAAAGGAGCTGAATTTTCTCTCCGTGTATGTTTACATGAGCACTGTAGTAAAAATCATTACAGTGGCATGACATAAAGTCATGAGTGACTTTATAGTGAATTTTCTAGTTAGAATAACATTTGCAATTATAGGAGATATTTGAGCTATTTCACATCAATTCCTTTGTAGCAGTGGAAAAGATGACATTGGATTCAGGACCTGTTGGATGATATTAGAAAGTATTTTTCATATTTTTCAGTATTTTTCCTCTCACTTGTAGCAGTTTCCCTGTGCAACTGAGATATTCCTGACTGTTAACTAGCAGTCAATGGGAGCAGTGTGGATGTGGCCAGGATTTTCCTCTGGCCCTACAAGGGGTGCTGCTTCTGACAGCAGGGAGGGTGGATGGATGGGTGCCACAGCAGCTCTGAGTGTTTGTTGGGCTCAGCGCATGGGGCATCTCAAACTTGCCAAGCTGTAGGAAATGAGTTAGGTCAGATAACATCTCTGAACTGTGGTTTGAAGGTTAAAAAAGACTTTAAAATGCTTTCCTGGGTGCAGAAATATTATAGTCTGTTTTGCTGCTGAGGTAGGTTTGAAGGGGAGCCAAAAAAAAAAAATCCTTGTGGCTATAGACTATATATGAATTGGCTTCAAAAGAGAGACCGCTTGTTCTTGTGGACTGACAGATATTTTCAATTTTTTTTACAGCATGATTTCATTACTCATAGTTATCTAGATTTATTTTGTCCTGCTGGAGGCACTTATTGGGCACAGGGGTAGATTTAATTTTAATAGAGGTTTGGACCTGGCTGTAGTTATAGTACTATTAGTCTGGGGTGAAGAAGGGAAATCAAACTCAGATTGTTGATTTGCCTCTTGGCTGAGAGCTTATCAAGAGGGAAATAAATTTGCAGTAATAAAAGCTGTTCTTGACATTCCCTTATGCAGAGAAGACAAAGGTGATGATTAAATGAGGTTACACATTAAAACTTCATAGCCAGAGGAGAGAAGAAAGGACACAGCAGGATGATGCCTGTCTGTCCCATTGGATGCTGCTGGCTTCTGGTATTTGACTTTATTATGGACTCTAAAGAGTTTAAAGATAATTTTTCTGCTTCTAACGGGTGTAGGGTATGTGGTGCCAATTTCAATTATTTGTACAGTTTAGTTGTGAGGTCGTGAACACATCCCTGGCTAGCCTTTATGCTCTAATTTGGATTTCTTTCCAATAACTCAGGTTAAACAAGACAGTAGGGTCAAATAAAGATGTGGGCTGGAACTGACTGGGTTTCCCGCTCATTCTTTTGCTGAAGAGAAGAAAGTTTTCTTAGAAATATTACAATTTGCATATAGACTCTTCTCCCCCCACCCCTTGTTAAATGAAGTTCTTTTAGGAGAATTAATGCAAACCTAGACTGGTTCAAAAGGGAAATAAGGACTGTTGTTATGCACACATACCTAAGGGTTTTGCAACTCTGCAATAACAGATACTTTGAAGAAAAATGAGCCATACTGTCACGACCCTGTGCAGTGCCATGCTTTGGTACCAGCAGAGTAACGCTGAAGTTTTTTTGTCTACTGCCCGAATCAGGCTGCGATAAGCCAGTGAAGAAGCTGGTGATGAATGTGTGATATGCATGGGAAGTGCAACTGGTCTGAAAGGCAAGTGACTGCAATTCCTGATTTAGTGATGGCCTAGAAGGGAAGAGCAGCACTGCAATCATACACGCTGCAGAATGTATTTGTGTACACAGAAATGCAGTCCCTGAACTTCTTGCTGTCACACAGGGGTTCTGTATCTTTACAAGACTGCGTTTCTCTGCTTTTTGCATTTTCAACTTCTTCATGCTATGTAATCCATTAAATATAAATTGCTTAGTGCTATTTTTTGCCATATGTGACAAAATTGTATGAATTCTACAGGAATACTGACGAAAACATGGGAACTTAGGAAAAAAATGCAGTCCAAGGAGGCTCCCACTGAACTGTGTGCTGCTTCAGTTGTTTGTCTAAGCTATCTTTAAAGATTACCCATGATGGAGACTCCATAAATTTCTGAAGCAATGTGCTGTTCTGTCCTTGTGTTTAGAAATCTTTGCCTTATGTCTAATCCTTTTCCCTACTGTTTCATACACAAACCACATGGGAAGCAGCACATTCCCTTCTGCTCACCAGTCCTTTAGCACTTGGAGGTTATTGTCACACAGCCCCTTCCCCCTCTCCTCTAGAATAAACAACTCTGGCCTTTCAATCATCCTTTGCAAGTCCCATTTTCTAGAAGTTAAAAGATAATGCACTATCTTGATGGGCCACATGGGAGAAGGAGGCTGCCAAGTGAAATTCTGTGAGAAATTATTCATACTCCAAGATGTGCTAATGAAATATTTCATAACTTCATTAATATGATCACCAGCATGATATCTTTTAGATTCATGGAAGTTTGCGTTCCTTCAATGTGGTGCGAATGAAGTTAAGTTTATTTTTCTGAGAATAAGTGTTGTAGCATAAATTAAAATAAATAGGCTGGAAGTGTGTGTACTGGATGTAGCCATCAGTGCCAGCAAACAGCAGCACACGTGGCAGTAACTCAGTGTTCAGCTCACCAGGGCACTGGGGGCTGCAGGCTGGAAAATATCAAGGCTCTATTGATATTGGAAATGCCAGTCTCTCCTTTTTTCATAATCTCCATCCAAAGCCTGTCTCTGTCATTGCAACCCCATTGATTCCATTGGTGATGCTAGTTTTTAAGTGTCAGCTGCCCCTTTAGAAGGCAAACGAGACCACTAAAAATGCTCTGTTAGAGGCAACTAGTAATTTCTAATGCTTTTTGCATTGACACAGCTTGACTGAGACATACTGGTGTGTAGGTCTCTCTCTCCTCACAAGCTTTTATTCAGTATTACCAGTTATGTTAATGAGGCAACCTAAGACATTCTACTTTTTTTTTTTGGTTTTGTTCTTACCTCAGGACATCAGAATAAGACTGAGATTTTCCAGCATGCAAATGATTAACATAATCTTTATTTCAACTGCCCCTTTGTCTCCTTAGAGCTTCCTTTTCCTCATCTTTTCCCTTTTTCTTTCCCTGTCTCTTTTCTTTCTAACCACTTGTGGCTGCTGCTGCACAGCCCTCTGGTGATGCCCTAAATCTGAGAGGAATTTCATGGAGCCTTTTCATCATGAGGCTTACCAGAGGTATATCAAGGCCTCTTTTTCACCCCTTGAGACTGACAGAAGGACCAACATCAATAAAATTTGATCTCTTTAGAGAAATGGAAGTGAATGAGCTGGTGCTGTATG
Source organism: Aleadryas rufinucha (assembly GCA_013397815.1). Lineage (NCBI taxonomy): Eukaryota > Metazoa > Chordata > Aves > Passeriformes > Aleadryas > Aleadryas rufinucha. Next base: position 1,257,929 of record VZTH01010011.1, read on the forward strand.
AAGCTTTTTCCCCTTCTTTTGCTTTTCTCCATCCCACATGCTGTATGTGGCTGGTAGGTACAGCAGGACCTTGGTATGTTCTCAGCCAAGAAGCAGTTGTCTCTGTAATTCATTTCATAACTCCTTTGATGCTTCCAGAGAAGTGTAGGGTCTGGGAGAGGCATGGAGACAATCTCTTCTGATAAAAGAAAGAGGAAGTGCTCACTGTTGTGCTCTTCTTCTTGTGGTCTGTTAACAGATGCTTATCAGATTCAGCAGGATCTCGTTTCTCTCAGTACAGACTTTGTATTAACATGTTATGTCCCTGTGGCTGGTGAGTCTGACAGGAGCCTGCAAAGCTGGCTTCAGAGGCACAAGTACTCTGATGTCTGAGGTGTCCTTCATGCCTCTTAATCATATGGTCTGCATCTCTTCTGCTAAACAAAAATGCCCTTACTTCTCTTGCTGACAGGGTTGAACAGTCTGCTTTCCTTTTGGAAAGGGCTTTGCTATTCTTTTTGAAGAGTCTTGATCAAATAACGGCTGTCAGATTTGTTGGACACAGAGCTCTGGTGCTACGCTTAGTGTGGGTTTCTTCCATAGGGTGATGATGTCCATGGCCAATCCAGCTGTCCCACACAGAGGAGCCTGGAGCTATGTTTAAAACTTGTTGCTGACTGCTGCTGCTTGCACAAAGTGATGGCTTTGACTCGTCCCTCATGTGTGTCTCACAAAGAAGTTAGAGCAAGAAAAATGATCCAAACTATTTGAATCTTGTTCCTAGTGGGATATATTTTTCTATGTTAATTCCAATTAAATATCCACAGGTAGCAGACAAAAGAATTAGAAACACATAAGGAGATTGATATAGAGCTATGAAGCTGTTCCTGTAATAATTGATTTAGAGTAATTGAATCATTTTCCTGTAGAAATCTCTTCTTCCGCAGAATGCTATTATATTCTGCAATACCTTTTGTTCCTTTAGTTAATAGAGCTATATAACAAATGCATATCTGCACTGGCAAATGCAGACCATTTGAACTCTAAAATATTAATTTTAAATGTACCTATGGCTATTTTTAATAGTAATTTAAAATGATCCTAAAAAGCACATGTTGAGATAATGAGATCCATAAATACTGGTTGGCATTATTGATTCACATGTATTGCTTCCGTAGATTACTTCCATTCTCCACATTTCTTTTCATATCTATACTAATCACGGGGCTGGATTTTAAAGGTATTTATTTATACTGAGCCTTGTGTAAATACAATGAAATAAACTTCTCCAGTGGGAGCAGAATAAAGCCAGGGTTTACCATCGTGGAAAAATTCAATCCTTAGTTTTTGTTTAAGATTAAGGGAAAGTGTTTAACTTATTCTGTAAGCAGGGATAAGTAACTTCCCCATTTCCAGAAAACTTGGGGGAGAATTCCTTATTTCTTGCAGTCTCTGCAGGAGAGTCTGCAAAGGCAGAAAGGAAAGGCAGAAATGTGCCGTAGGGATGAAAAATCATTTTTAGTAGAAACAAAGCAATCTGGTGCAGGCTCGTCCAAGATACACAACATTATCTCGGCTTCTCTGAGTGAGTGAAATCCTCCAGCAGCTGCAGGTACAGTCAGGACATTGGGGTTACTTTTACTGTCTTTCAGTGGGATGTTGTGTTTCCACTCCCTCCCTGTGTCATTTATCCAAGCAAAACTCTGGCCTTATGAAAATAATATAAGAAACACAGACCTCATCTACTTTGTGTTCACAGAGTGATTCTATTATATCCACTCATGGTTCTGCAGGGATACTTATTTTCCTGCCAGGACTTTTTGTTTGTTTGTTTTTGTTATATATAACTTCTTCCAGAGTGATTTAGTGATAATCAAAATAAGACATGCTGAAAGATTGCTGATACTGGGCAGTTACCACAGGCACCAAAACAAGCTTTACAGCTGACCCTTGGCAGAGCAAAGTGCATCCTCATTAGAAGAAAGTGAGTATGTTCCTACCCTGTAGTTAAAAGCTACTCATCTAAGATTGGATAAATACTTGTGAAGAGCAAACAGGTTGTACAGGGGTTCTGAATGATGGTCTTCTCTGGGTTTAAGTGCTATCATGTGAAGGGTCATCAGACTTGCTTTTCACTCCCCCCTCTGCAGAATAGCACTGCAGGCAGAACAGGAATGGTAGAAAATGACTTTTTTCCACACTTCCCATCACTGCTTTTTGAAAGCAAACCTGTTTGTCAGACTCTTGCCTGGTTAGCTGATTAGGTTAAATTCTGCAGGGAGCTTTATGTCCCAAAAGTATTTTCATGTCACTCAGGCTTTACATTCTCTCAGCTGAATTCTGCTAAAATAATTTGGGAATGTATGACTACATAGAACACTTTCATTTTTTTACAAATTACATCTTGTGATGTTTTTCACTTCCTAAAATTAATGTTAGAAATGATCATATTTCTGTGCTATGGTACAAATGCAGAAGTGAGACTGAATTCTAAGGCAATGTAGTGTATGTATTATTTGTATTATTCAGGTTTTTTTGTTTTATTTCTCATACTTCTGTGCACAGAATAATATGGCCCGTGATCACCACCTGGTCAGAAGGTGGGACTGATGGGATGGGCAGTGGGATGCTGAGTTACACCCATACCTGTTAGTGTTTGAAGTTCTTAATGTAAGGGGCATATGTTTCATGTGGATTGAGTGTCCTTCGTGTTCCTTATCTGCTTTGAGATTGACAGGTTGAATTACTTACAATGCATGTTTTCCATTCATAAAGCTTTTTCCTCAACAGGGTGAAAGGAAAACAGAGAGACGAATGCCATGTGGAAGAGATGACACGTCAGCATTTTGGTTTATTGGCCATTGATGATACAGTAAATCACTAAAAGCAGGTTTAGAGCCTAGGAAGCAGCACTATTGATCTCCTGGAGTCCTGTTGCCCGAAATTGTATTAAAGAGCTTAACACGATGATATGTAGCCTTGTGGCAGCAACATAGCCAAGAACAACCTTTCCTAGAGATCAGCAAGCTGAGAGTCCCAGAGACATGGGGAATTCACTGGGAAGTGTGGTGCCTCTTAGCTGTCCTCCTATAGACCAAATTGAGTATCAGAAGTATTTACACATTCAGGATTTCAGTGTTTCCTGAATATAATTATCCAAAGGTAGAACGATTCATGTATTTTCTTCTTTCCTTCCCTCCCTCCTGCATTTTGAATGATGTTAAATACTAGTTATGTTTCTGTTTATCATCCACTTTTAAAAATTAAAGCAGATGGTGAATGCAAATGTGTAGTAAGACTTCAGCTAACTCACATTTGGGATTGTCAGTATCTGAAAGGAACCGTTTATTGCGATTTATTATTACAATTTAGTCAACCAAGTATGCTGTGACAAAGTTGTAGGTGCAAAATTAGTCTACACCAGTGAATTGTTCCAGATTTATACTTGACCCTCTAGTAAAAGGGGCTAAATAACACTTACTGAGAGATACTTAGGTTTTTAAAGTTGAGTTTAAAAAGAAATACTCCACTTACTGTGTTTAAATGCAGATTTTCAGTTTTTCAGTCCTGTATGAAATTTGAAATGCTTAGATATGAGAGTGCTTGCACTTCAAAATGCTTATACTGTAGAAGCAGGCCCGTGAAGAAGTAGTGCATGAATGCCTACAGGATTGGAAGAGCATGAATAACTTTAATGGTTCAAGCCTTGGTTTAAAAATTGAATGAAAAGGCTGCTTGGCTTCCTAAGAATCACGCTCCATTTGTTTCTAGATGGACCTGGAGTTTCAGTAATCTGGGGACAGATTTTCAAAATATGTAGTTACCTGAAAAAAAGCACACAAACAGGCTTTTTAGAAGTCCAGTGTTTCACGCTCCTGACTGTAGATATCTAATGTAAGTATTTTTGAACTCCTTGAAGACATCAATTGCTGTCATTAGGCGTTAGGGTCTACCCATAATGTCGCTGAAACCTGATTCTTAGTTACTTTAAAAAAATCACCTAATTCTGCTTTAGAAATTCTGCCTGTTTAGAGATTCTACCAATGCAAGCCACAGGATTTATTTCTGAGCAACATTTTTAACAATTTAAGCCATATAAAACAAAGTAAGAATGTGCTCTTTAATAAAATGTAACTTTTTTTTTAAAAATAGAGCTATTCTCTGGTCGTATAGCACTTAACTGGAAGGGAATTGCTGCTGTTTCTCATGCCCTTGCCCATGGAGGAATGTGTTTTGGTAGCAATTAGAGATGGACAGTTCCCTGAGGCACTGAGCTCTTAGGTGTTTAGCATTAGTCACCCTTTCTGTTAACTTTGCAAATCGCTTCATTTTCCAGAAGTGGATGGAACTGCTCTTAAATGGGGTGGGAATACTCTGCTATTTAAGGTCCTTTGTTCCTATTTAGAGCTTAGAAAAGAAAGAGGTACCAAAAGCAAAAAAAGATTATGGCAAAAAAAGGTAATTTACATCTACTCCAACTCCTCAATTAAAGCCTTAGATGAATGCAAAAAGTTGTAGTGATTTTTATGCTGTGGTTTTGTCTTTTTCTGTGCTAGTGTTTCCTCTCCAATAAGAATGTGCTCTTGTTTTCTCACGAGTGTCAGTTTTATGTGCATTCATACCACACTTCAAAAGTCATTCTGATTTATAAGGCAGCTGTCTCAAGGATTGTGACTCTTCTTTCCCATGTGCTCACACATCCCTTTCTACAGGGGTCAATGTAGCTATAGGATAACTGAAAAATATTTAAATCAAAAAATATGGCTTTATTCCCAATAACTGCTGTGACTGCAAGTCACAAGTCAGTGACTAAAGCTAGAATTACTGCTCTGTAGATTTCAACACTTCATCTCTTTAGTTTTCATTTCATTCTATGTTGTTTAGAAAAAACCCTGTATTTTTCTTCAGAGAACAAAACCCTTCACATCCACAGTCAAGATCTGCCTCTAATCGTTGGAGAAATGGGAGCTCTGATGTGTGTTGGTGCCATTAATAATATTTGAATGTGCACTAGGACTTCTTCAGCAATGATCTGTTTGCAGATGGATGAGTGCACTATTTCAACCAGATATTCAGCATGTTTTTATTAGATTATTACCCAGAAAACAGAATATGAAACAACCATGAGAATACTGCTTTCTGAAACAAAACCCTCAAAAACCCAAACTGACACCCACCCATTCCAACCCAAATCCACCACCAACACAACAAGTCCTTTGAGTAGGAGAAAATTCATGAAGTACTTGTGGCTGATGTTCCAGCTTTTCCTACAGAAAGCAGCAGAAGCTTCATGAATGTGTACGTTTCCACTGTTACATCTGCTCTCCTTCCCATCTCTTGGAGTGCAACACCAGCTTTGGAATGTACATTTTCAGGTTGCAGGACCAAGGTGTTTTTTCTGCTACAATGATAGTATTGTTTCTCCTCAGCTGAAATACAATAGTAGATCGTGCCATAACTAGGTTAAATCCTTAGATATGGAGACCTTTTAACCGTATGGGACACAGACTTGTTTTTTAATTTCTGTGGATGTAAGTAAAGCTTTAGCATGGGAAGAGAGCACAGCTATGGGATGGAGACAGCCATAGCTGTGCTCTGTGTTCATGCTGGGTTCTGTATCCTCTGTCTGTCCTACAAACTGGAAACATGTGGTAATCATGTCTGTGGATTTTGTTATTGCTGTATCCTCCAGTTCTGTTTTATTTGTAATTTCAGATGGACTCAAAGCTCTAGCCCTGGATTTACAGCAGCATGTTGTGCTGCTGATTGCTCACAAAAGTCATCACAAAACAGCTCTGGGAAGCTTCTCCTGTGAAAGAAGGGATGTGTTTGCAATTCGGAAGTTAAGCGAGCTGCTAAGAACCATAAAGTAACATTTTAAATGAAAACACCCATTTTTTTCCTGAAAAATGATTGTACATTAGGCAGAATCTCACTGAGGGAGCTTAGGAAAGGGGGTGTTTCTTCTGCAAGACAAAAATTCTGAGAAGTCTGAGCACTTCTACCACATGAAGTCAGGAGTTCTCTTATGAATCTGTTTATAACTTGTGGAATGAAATGTGTGTTTTTTCTGCTCTGCTGAAGGGGAGGAAAAGCAGTGGGAAGAGTTCAAACACTTGCTAAGTTCCTTGAAGTTTAATGGAAACACAAGTGTTCTGAAGAGATGGGATGCATCCATGAGCAATGGGTAGGAGAGCTGTAGTTCTGCCTTCAGGCATGAGAGGAGTGATGGAGGATGAGTGTGAGGGACAAAGTGCCACCTATGCAACGCGTTACCTATCTTTGTACTGCAAGTGGGACTGTGAAACAGCCAGCTTCACTGTTGTAAGGTGTTGTGCCAAGGGCCAAAGGCCCTGTTGGCTATCTATAGCTTTGCCTAGGAAATATCAGCTTAGGACTTTTGTTAGAGAAGGTGAGAAGCAGTAGGAGCTTAGGCATTATTCCTTCAGCCACAAACTTGCGTGTGCCTGCACACTCTTATGGAAGGCCTTCCTGCTAAGGGGTTGAGATGTCTTTTAAGCATTTTGTGTGGGAGAATTATAGGGGAAAGTTCTTAGTGTGCTGGGCCCTCTTCACAGGGCAGTGTGGCAGGGACGTGAGCCTACAGCTGTCTTTCCAGCCCTAGGTCTTCTGGTGACTGTGCAGTCTTAGCAGGACATGAGATACACCCACTAAGAAAGCCCCTTGTATAGAATGTGGAGACTCCTCACTTTTCTATCATCCTGACATGGATCACCAGGCGTGTCCAGAATCACATTTAATTTTGAACTGATTTTGAAAGGTTTGGGGTGTCTTTTGGAGAAAGCTGGAGATGCAACAGCCATGGGTAGTCACTGTCTTTATAGAGATGAGAGATTCACATAATGGTACCACGAATTAAAAGTAGTTGCCTGCAACAATTATAAGGGCATTTATTTGGGATTTTCCCCTAAAACTTTCTATATGATAATCCGTTTTACAAATGCATTTTCTGATCCAACATTTTTTTCTGTCACCATGGATTGACTGTAATTAATGAGGTAGCTAGAGAGTTATTCAGACCACACAAATGAGGCAGTTATCCTGTGAGCTGCTAAGATTAACCCTCGGAAAAATGACATCAGTACAAAAATGCAGGTTGACATACTTTGTTGCCTGACTCTCATCTCAGTGCTTGCTTGCTTCTTTTCTTGTTCTCCCTCCTCCTCCCAAGACAGAAACATACATGCAAGACTTGGCTGAGGCACAGCTGAAGACTTCACTTTAAAATGAGTAAAAAATAAACTTAATTCACCACTGCAGTCTTTGGGCATAAGCAAGATGTTTCCTGTTACATGGTAGAAGCACTGATCCCTGAGGACATCACACCCTGTGTGTTCCTCCCTTTCAAACTGTTAACGTTTTACCAATCCCAAAGGAATACATAAACCTCTGGAACATTTTGAGTGGTGCCATTTTAACACGATTTTGCCTTTTTTTTTTTTTTTGGATGCAAAACCTATAGAAATTTCTTTGTGTTCTGTGTAAAGCACTGATCTAGGTACTTGCAGCAGAAGAAATCTTGTGGAGATGTTTCCATTTCAGCTTGGTTCCCTTTGGCATGTGTTCTGTAAGGAGAGACTGACTCATACTTTCCGAGTTGTTGGTAGGGGACTGTCCTCGGGTGTGGGACAGCCAGGGCAGCGTCACTCGGTCCTGGGCACAGAGACCTTGCCAAGAGCTGGGCAGAGCAGACTCGCAGCCTTCTGTGTTCACGGGGCCACACACATTCTTGTTTTGACTAAGTTTCTTTGCATAATGCAAACCTTAAAATCTGACTTGGAGTGGATTAGTCATTTTATTGTCTCTGGGCGTTATCTCCATTCCCATTCTGTTAAATTATACGTGGCCTTGCTTTGTCTGGGCAGCATTAGCTGCTGTTTTGCTGAATGCCCCAGTTTTTTGTTCCTTGTAATGACTATTAATCTGTGAGGAGAAGGCAGGAGGCGGGGGCATTTAGATGAAAATTTTCTAGGAACACAGTCTCTTCCCTTAGCAGGAAAATACTTGTGAAAATGAAAGAAATACCTTCTGGAATCTCATTTGGAATTAAGATTATTTTCCTACTGAGATGATTAAATTAAAATTTTCAGGTTCATCACTCTATATGTTTACGTGGTTTAAGAAGACCTAGAATTAGTGGCTGTGCTTTTTGATATATTCTAAGAAATCATAACTTAGAGAATAAGGAGGTTTTGTAGGCATGAGAATTCTGAGGATCATCTATGAATAATTCAGCCACTTTTTAAACTGCATGAAACTGAGGTGTGCTGGGAGGATACCAAGATCTTCGCTTTCCTGTGAACAATAGTTCAAGAAGAGAAATGAATGAGTTAATTGAAATGCATCTGCTGCTATGATAGTCACGTTTGGTTTGGGAATTTAATGACCCTGAACTGAACAATAGATTTGCTGTCTAAACAACCCAGCTATGCAAAATTCTCTGGTTATTTCACAAAGCATTGTTGAACAGAGCTGCTAGTTTTTTCACTTCAACTTTCAGATTTTTTTCTGTCCTTCCTTACATTTTATTTCCTGAAGTTGGGAATCATCGGTTTCTTTGCTGCTTCTTTATTTCCTTTCAGACTTTCTCTGCATTTCCATGCTGGAATTGTGTTCATCTCATCTTCTTTCATCTTATTGAAATAAACAAACTGTCTGGATTCTCATCTCAGTAATTTTAAATCTGTATAGCTCTTTTGACTTAATTATATTTTTTTCTAGTTTTCTCTAAAGCAAAGGTGATTGGACCTAAAGGCTCCCAAAACAGCCTGTGTTAAACCACAGCCACAGCAGACCAGTGAAGGCAAAGAACCTGACTGGTGGCATGCATTTAAAACAGCTCTTTTTCTTGCAGAAATGTTCACACACGATCAAAATCTGTGAAGAAATACTGTCAAATAATGTTTGTTTTGGGTGTTTTGAGAGCATTTGTAAACCAGGCCCCGCCATCTTGGTTTAGGCCCCCAGACTCAGTGGCTGGCATTGGCAGCTCTCTAGGAGAGGCAGAAGGTTTTCTAAAGGGGTTCTTGTGTGAGAGGGTGCTAATAATTGGTCCAGGGGGGTTAATCTTCCCATTAAAAAGCACTCACTGCTTAGCTCATGCACGTGTACTGCTGGCTGCCTCTTTGGAGCCATTGGGAAGAGTTCCCAGCACTCCAGTGGGGGGCTGGTGTTTTGGGGGAGCGTGTTCTGCTGCAGCAGGACTTCAGTAGAAAGAAAGCTGTGAGCATGACTTCCAGCAACCAAAGAAAAGCACTCCGTTTTCTGACCAGTGGCTTCTCTTTTTTAAAAGTAGTTCCTTCTTGTGCCAAGCCTCCCTAATGTTTCCTAGAAGTGTCAGAAATTTAGGTCTCTATAAATCAGGCACTATACTGTGCCTGCCATTTATTGTGGAAAATGTCTTATTTTAAATCCTCTTATACCTACTCTTCCTTAATAAACAAAACCCAGGTGGCATAGATTTGGCAGTAGACAGCAAGAATTTAAAATTCCTGAACAGGAACAAATATATCTTGAGGGACTATATTTACTTTCAAATAATTGTAATAATAATAAACATTTTTCTTTTATGTTGCCTTTTTCATCAGTAGTTCTCAAAGCACTTTTTGAAAAGAAGTTTGGCATTACTGTACTGTCTTGACAGTGGGAAAACATATGGATACCATAAGATCTGGCACCAAGATCACTTAATAGCTGGGTGGCAATTAGAGCCCAGCTCCCTCTTCGAGATTGAAGTGTTTTTCTTCTCTTCTTTCTCTTGGTAGCTTTGGATTGCCAACGTATTTATTTAGGAGATGGCAACTTGACTTCACAGATTAGTGTCCAAATGCTCAGGGAAGGATGTTATTTTTGGACTAAAGTTCACTTGTATCTGGAGATGCCAAGACATTTACAGGTCCAGGAGTTCATCCGAACCTTTAAGCACAAACACGGCTGAGTCTGAGCTGCTCGTTCATTGCTGCCTTCTCTGAGAGTGAGCTTGATTCTCAGCATCAGAGACAGGCTGAAGAGAACTGTGCTGCTGAAAATGTGAGCTGGCATAATAAATATTTGAGTGTTAAAGGTGAGAGTGATAGAAGTGGATCTGTCATAATTGTGCTTTCACAAAAGATGGAAACAAGCAGTACTTTTAATCCATTATTTACTCACTAGATGGCATCTAATTACTTAGGCAATTTTTAAAGTCAGTAACAGGCTCAACTAATTCCAAATTATATTTTAACTCATGCTGAACTCTGTTTTCTGGGTAAAATATGAGCAATTTTGATGCTTTTATGAGTAAAATACCGTGTTTTATGTGATAACTCTCATAATTTATCTGCTTATATGCTGGAGGAAAAAATAAATTAAATATGGTACTCATTACAGTGGTCTCTTTCCTGGTTCATTCAATGCTGTTTTTACTGACTTCTGGAAGCCGTAAGAGGAAAGCCAAGATTCAGAAGTCAGTAGAGCAGCTTTGTGTCCCATCTAACATTCCTCCTTTCAGTTAAGAAGCTGTTTGGACAGGTCACAAATGATTGTGGTCTATTGCTACTAATAAAACACAGTTATCAGTATAGTGACTTGGGCAGAAATAATTAACTCTCTTCTTCTTGGAGGTTCTTGGTGCATATAAAAGTAGTTTGTAGGCTAATCTTTCAAATATGTCAAATAGACTTAAAGTACTTTTGAGCAAGAACAGTCTTGTGGCCCTTGATGCTGCTGAGATTAGTCTCAGGACTGCCTTAAATTACTCCAGCTAGTAGCTTAATTGTTTCCATATAGAACAATTTCTAGTATCAAAGGAATTCTCCATTAGGGTAAATTTGTTGTGTGATAGAATAACAGATTTAATGATAAGGGTGTTCTGCTGCATATCTCTCTAAAGACAAACATTTATTCTAGCAATGGGCTTAGATTTGTTTTTCCCACATGGTCAGATATTTGGATTTTTACTTCCAGATTTGACCTGTTTGAGTTGTGGTGGTCTGGCAGGTTCTGGCTGCAGGATCTGAGCTACAGTCACACACATCTCCCTGTCAGGAATGTCAGAACCCAGAGGTTGGTTTCAGACCTGTTGCTGTTTAATATTAGTTTTTAACTGCAGAAGACACGTCTGTGTTGAACTTTGAGAACTGCTGAACATTGAACTTTGGTCATGACTCACATAACTGCAACTACCTGAAAATGCTTTTCAGGGTTCTACAACAAGAAAATATTTTTATCAGTTAATTTGATCCCCACCAGATTTTTACTCCCCCACCCCTCTTTTTTTCTTTTTTTTCCCTCCCCGCTTTTTACACCCAGAACATGCATGTGGGCTTACAAGTTTTATTTCAACTGTAGCCCTGTGTGACTGGAAAAGAACTGAGATATAAACTCCAGTGATTGCTTCTACAGTGGAAACCTTGACAGAAATGTAAGTCTGTTATAGTGGCACTAGGAAAATGCTATTCTGGCTGATATCATATATGATAAAGAATAGTCAAATTCTGATTATAAGAAAAAGTTTTACAAAAGCGTCAGTTCTACCCCTGATGTGAAAAACCAGGAGCATCGTTTTCATCTGGATTTTTATATATTCTAAAGTAATTTTATGTGGATCAGGAATAAAGGTGAACATAACAGCAGCAACTGAAGAACCTGACCTATTGTAGGGGAGTATTGATACATGTGCACATATCTGTCATTCAGAGGATTGTTTCATCATCCTGAAAGCCAAGGGGAACTTGCCAAAATCAGTTTCTTTTCTTCTGCCCTCTTTAACCTTGCTATCCCAGTGTTCATTTGCAATATTTTAAATAAGTTCTGCACAAATTCAAAGGCATTAGAGCAATAATAATTCTGATCTGGGCCCCAAATCAATTTGTAATTCAGAAGAGGAAAATAAAAAAGGTTTATTTGGTGCTTTTTCTTCTTCTTCTTCTCCATAAAGACAGAACTTTGGTTAAGAAGCTTGTAACAGAACCTACCTGTAACCTCAGCCTGGCTGTCAAACTGTTTTGTGTCCCAGTATTTTAGAGCCATCTGTAAATCTTGGGTCTCAAAGTTCCACCTCAAAGGTGATAGAGAGTAGCATTGTATGAAGTCATCACTAGACGTCCATTCTAATTAAGGGATAAGCAGAAGTAGGCGATGGAGTTGTGGTGACTGAGTGTAACAGAGTGAGCATCTTCCAGGCTGCTCCTTTCTCTTTGTACAGACTTGAAATAGTAAAGATTCCCCCTCATCACCAGGAAAATCATTCCAATGCCTGGTTTTCCCAACTGCTAATTTGAAAAGAAATGCTTTAATTCTGGGGAAACTTGTCTCACTTCATCTCTCAGCTTTCATTTTCCCTAGATTTTGTGCTTCAAGAGCCATCTGGTATCAGAATTTTTCCTCTGTTGTTGAATGCTTTTCAGTATCTCCTGATTAATGAGATACATGGAATTTGCCAAATTTCTCACTGTGAGGTAAAGTCTTCTTATTTTTTTAGTGTCATGTTTATTAAATTAATACAGGAGTGGACATAGTATTTTCTTGAAAGGACTCACCCTGTGGTGAGTGCACAGGACTGCTAGACCTGTATCTTTGCAAGTTGTAAATGTGTCCTGTGGAGGTTCATACTAAGCAGCAGCCATATAGAATTTAGACACTGGAGAAAGCTGATGCCTTTTACCAAATTTCTTTGGTTAATCTCTGAATGATGTGCTGAAAAGAGTAAAGGAAACTTAGAAAATAAAACTCTCAGTGGAAGAACCAAATAGTCAGAAGTCTCATCAGATCTTAAATACAGCTTCAATTTTAATTTATAAGTGCTATTGGCCAGCAAAAAGGAGGTACTCAGAGGTTACCCTAACTTCTGATGACAGCAGATTCTTAAGCAGCTGAAAACCTGCAATATATTTTGCTCATTCTGGGAGAGTAGGCTAATTATGAAACCATATGGAAGACATTGGAATACTGTGTTACACACATATTTGATGTGGAGTAATGCCTTTTAAACAGAACAAAAAAAAAATCAATGAAATTTCAAAAAAATTTCTTTTTCATCAGTCATAGATCAATCTCAGTGTGGTAAAATGTGAAAAGAAAGTTCCTAAAGTAAAAAACGAAGATGGACTCATAGACACTACTGTAAGTCCTCCCAGTAACAAGACAAAGTTGAATTTTGACTGGAAAAGGAAGGAATTGAGTTGAGACTGAGTGTATGACAGTGGGAGAGTTGCTCAGTTGGGTTAGTGAAGGAAGCAGATTTAACTAACTAAATGCTCTTATGGAATGGTGTATTACTTATTAGTTGGTTTTTTCCTTGTTAGGCCAACCTCCCCCTAATCCCCACCATGCTCCTAAAAATAGGTGAAATTGATTTTATTGTAAGTTTAGTAGAAATCACCATTACGTGTCCCATGAATTTTATCTGAGAGTTGAGAAGCACTATAGGGTAGCTACCATTTCTTTACATTAAAGTTAAATTATTGTCTGTATTCTGTTCTCATGAAGAATAAGCAGATCTGACCAAGGGAGGGGACTATAAAGCTGTGTTGGCTGTCACAATTAATCTTTACTTATTTTTGATATGTATCTATTAAAAGCTTTTCCATTATTTTGCTGAGGGATCACGTAAACTTGCATCAAATTATTTGTTCGCTCTCCATTTGCTTGCCTTCCCAAACTTTTTTGGTTTCTTTCTTCCTCTCCTTCCATTCTCTTCCCTGTTCTTTGGAATTTCTCATGTTCCAAAAATTGCCAGTTTAGCAGGAATGCTTTAGACTTCTAGTGATTATTCTGGGGGGAAGTTGCCTGATTTTGTAGAGTTAAGAACACTGAGTTACATTTTACCAATTCAGATCTGTACTTTTGAGGGCCCTCAGTGAAAATGAGGGACATCACCAACTCAGAAGCCAAGAATACTTTTGCAAGTCATCCCAGTGTGTGGTTCTGTAGGTGGCTGGTTTCCTAACCTGAAGACCGGAGCCAACACCATTGGCAATAATATTGTTCCAGGGTAAAACAGCAGAAGTGAACTCAAACATGAGCCTAATTCAATTGACTGTCACATGACAATGAGTGGTTTGAAACATTTTGAATTAATTTCTAATCACTATGTGTGTATTTTTAACAGAATTTAAAGCTACAAAGAGTGAGAACTAAAGATTTGGATTTCACTGTGTCTAACAACTGGCTGAAGTTCTTGGGCTGACACACAGAATCATCCTTCATAACATATAAACTGAAGGATAATCAGTGTAATTTTTTCTGTTCTTTATAACTCATCTAAAGCTCTATGTAAATACAGGATGTCATATCTTACCATTTTGAGAGATGGCTCTATAGGTGTAGCAGATTTTAGGAGCCTTTGGAGGTTTTTTCATTATAAAGAGGTTTCTAAAGGCCCTTCAAACAACTGTCATTCACATAATCCTTGCTGTCTTTAAATTATGACAACATTCCTTCTTGTCACATCACACAGACCTAATGAAAGGCAAAGATTAACCACCTGGGCCATTAACTGCTAAGTGCTAATAACTGCAAATCCAAGGGAAAGGCATTGCCCTCTTTGGCAGGGTACAGCAGTGACTGTGCTTCACAGACGTGCCCATTAGCACCTTAATCCTCAGGAGAGTGCGAGCAGGAGAAAACTTGTTCCTTCCAGAGCAGGACAATAATTGTGGTTGCCATATTTTCTCATTGCAGTAGATATGTTTTCATTGACATTCTGGATGGATTCTTTTCCATTCTGCCTTCTCTTGTTTGATTGACATGAGCTTTGTAGCTTCTCAGAGGATGGGTTGTATCTCAGCATTCAATTTAGCCCTTTGGATAGTCCCTTCTTCCCTTTTTTTTTTTTTTTTCCAGTAAATACAACTTTTTGAAAGTTGATGTTTCTTTTTACAGTATTTTCTAGTGGCTTAAATCTTTAAGATCAACAACGTTATTACATCAGTCAAGTGCCAGCAGGAAAGTCTCAAAAAAGAAGGGACTAAAGTAATCTATAATCCACCTTGACTAATGTTTGTCAGACCAAAGAAAAGGAAAATTTAGCAAATAGAATTTTTAAGAACTGGGGAGAAGGGGCATGGTGGGAGGAAGGGGGATATTTAATAAAGATCAGGAAATTCAGAAGAGCTTAGAAAAGAGCTTTTTTCCAGATGTTGTAATGTGAGGAGGCCACATGCTAAGTTTATTTGCAGAAATTCATCTCGCGCTGATTTCTGTGTTATGGAAGGGTTTTGTTTTTGTATTTGTTTCCATAAACATCTTGATTTAAATATTTCATATATATCAATTGCAAATGTGTTGAAACAAGAATAACAAAGGGCAGTTATGAAAAGTAAATTTGAATGTTTTATTATGCATGATGTATTTCCTTCTGTCCTGTCCTTTCAGAGAGGTGGGCAGATGCCCCTGAAGGCTCTGGTCTTTGTCAGGGTTATGTGGAAAAAAACAAAAGGTGGGGCTGAGCTTGGGGAAGGGGACCATGAGCTCTGCTGGCAGGAATGAGGGTGTAGTAGTTGTGGAGCATTAGAAACAAATAAGGGGAGGGAGAAAGGGAAAGAAGGACCAGGCCTTGCAGAAGCCCAGGGATGCTGAGGTGAAATGGCTTATACTGGCGTGAAGGCTCTTTAATTCTTCAGTTGAGTGTTCCTGGAAAGGGAAATGGAAAGAATCACAGCTACCATTCACTTCAGAGCCTTTGTTTAATAGCCAGGGCTGCAGGCAAAAGCTGCTGGGGGCTGCTGCAGAATATAATGATCATGGAATTATGGGCAGCCCTGCCAGACATCCCTGCCTGGCGCAGCCTCTCTGCTCTGTCTCAGTTCTCCATAGGATGTCCTCAGCAGTGCAGTCCTGTGTCATTGCCTGCTCCCCAGGAGCCTTCCAGTACACAGGTGTCAGGCCTTGCCTCAAATCAGGAGAAGGAAAATTCCACAAATTTCACTTGCTGTGCAAATGCTAAGTTGCATATTACAGTGTCAAACATTAAGACTAGGCAAAATTAAACAATAGAGGGTATAATATGATATCCATTTAATAGAAATTAAGATGCCACATCTTGTAATTTTTCCAAATTCTGTATTTTTATATCATTTACATTATAATAGTCCAGAATATTTTTAATAAGTTAAATTCTTTGTACGATAAAAATCTCTTTTCTTTAAGGTATTTATTTTAATAATTTAATTAACAGTCACAGAGTGAAATTTTTTTTTCAGCTAGCAGCAGAGCCACCTTCATTTAAAATTCAGAGTTAACTTGGCTTCAGAATTAGATAGGTGACAAAAGGCTTCAAGTTTTCATCCTTTTTGTTTTGTTTAAGCTGTAGGTAAAAACTGATCTCCATGTTCTTTTTGTTTAAAGAGCTCTAAGGAATTCTGTTTGTCTTGAATGAGTAGCATAGTATCCAGCTGTAGACACTATACTCTTATCTAAGGATATAGAAAGGCACAGATCATGTTGTGTTATTTGAAAAATGGTGTGTAATTATGGAAATAAAGAAAATGTTACAACAGCTGAGGCAGTGTCACATGTACACATTCAGCTTTTGTTTTCTGGGAATTGTTTGGGTTTCTCCAAGCATAAATTCTTCTCTTGCAAAGTTATGAGGCTTCTTCAAAAGGATGAACCAACTTTCTGTTTTTCTTTCCCAAGAAAAAAAGGAGAATATTTCCCTATAATGTGGGCTTTTCAGCATGTTCAATATTGCATACCTTGCAAATTTTCTGAAAGAATTTAACTCCCCAAACACTAAACAAGCCCCCAAATAAACCACACACCAGCTTTCTGTGTAATTTTCTACTTACAGGACATTACTTTCCAAGGAGGAACTGTCACATGTCCCATTGGTATGAAAAAACCAAGAGTTTTTTTATGTCCTTTGCTAGGCTTGGCCTTGAAATAATAGAGGCATAAGATATATTTGATTAGTATATTTTATGCTGCTTATTCACTGCTTGCAATAAATGTACTTGATATTGGGCAGCTACCAATTCAAGATCTGAGCACTTTAGGAACATGTATGTTCCCTCAGGAGGCACTGGGTTTTAAAGCCAATGTCCCTTCTACTGTCTGTGACTGGCCTGTTTTATGTCAGAGTTCTCTCTGAAGAGGTCTGGAGAGCTTGAGGAAGCATGGTTTGGTCAGCTTCTGTCTATCTATGGGTAAGGACAGCATAAACCTAAGTATGTGGACTAAGAGTAATTTAATCAGTATTTGACAAAGAATTAGACAAAAACTTTTGAGTTTAATTTTGATTTCCTCACTGACATCTGTGATTCCCAGAGATGAAGTGTCATTGTGGGAAATGATCTTGTAAAGGGGACAAAAATTTCAAACCCAGTCCTGAATCTAGTTTTTGAATCCCAAAAGACTGTTGCTGTTGAATAAACAGTTGTAAAAGAACTCAGTGGGAGGCCTTATGTTTTTGAGAAGTCTCAGATGTTGAGGCTTAAAAATCGTGTAGGAGCCTTCTTGTATCACATTTTGTACCTTCTGATAATTAATGTGGCCCAGCATAGCTCTCATCAAATTGTATGTAATTTGTACAAGAGCCAAAGGATTTGACTTGTTCAGTTGGAAAATCCTACACAAGCTCATCCTAATTACAGATACTGTGTCTATATTTACAGTGTACCTCAGAATTAAATTCTTTTAAATGCTACCAAGAAGTTGGGCATTTTTCCTGTTTGTACTCATGTGGCATCTGAGGGCCCTTGGAGAGAACCCAGGCAAAGGCACAGTGGCTGGTTACAGAAGGTTTCTCCTGGTGTTTTCTCATTGCTTTTTTGAAACAAAACCGTGTCTCAATTTCAAGGTGGGATGCTGATGTTGGGAAAGGGAGGGTCAGAAGAACCCAGAATTTGGTAACTAAGATGTGACATAAGCTAAGCTCAAGTTTCAAGGCTCAAATCAGACATTACTTAAACTTCCATCCTCCCCTAGAGGCTGAGTGCCAAAGCCTCGGGCTGTTGAGGGGCACACAGGTGTGTCGTTCTGGCCCTTGCACGAGTTTGCAATGAACTGTGGTCTGTCTTGATAGAGCAAAAGAAGGGTGAAATTGTGACTATTCCCCCTGCCTTCCCCAACAATGGAATTGTTTTCCAGCCAGCCAATTCCCCAATTGCTCTCCTGCTGTGAGATTCAATAATTTGTCAGAGGTCTGTTGTATTGTGGGAACTGAGCCAGGCTCTGTGTGCCAGTGCAGGGTATTAAGCCCACAGCAATTCCTCATTTGTCTTTTGCTGTAGGATGGGGTGTGTCTGATCACCTAAGGTGTACAATATTGTCATATTTTCTGAATTAATAAGGAGAACCTGGAAATAAACAATGACTTTTTTTTTTTTTTAAATTTTAAAGAGTAGTTATAAGGTATTCCCCCCATCCTGTAATTATATCAGCCTGGAATCCAACCGTTCTTACAGAACTGTATTCCATACATATCAGTGAAATGAATGTGTTTCTGAACACTCATGTTTTTCTATTGGCAGACATTTGCCTTACCTAAGTGTAATACTGAACCTATTCTCCAAGACAAAACTAAACTCCAGAGTTTGGTCACGAAATGGTCATATTTAAATGGGATACAGGGCTTAAAATACCCCCCACTTATCAGTACTTCTCAGTACAATTTTGTACTTGCATTGTTTGTTCTTGTTAATAAGAACTTTCCTAAAGCTTAAGACTTGAATAAATGAATATTTAATTTAAGTAGAATGGTAAACTATCCAAGGGTTTGTGAATGCCTAGGGTTATCCCTTGGTTACTACATCTCTGAAAGTTCACAGTGAAGCACAGATTAAACCACCAAGCATTTATTTAAGTGTTGTGTTCTGCCAAATGGACTCATCAGGCAGCTGGAGGGATAGATTTAGGTGTCTCTAGGTCTGCTTAGAAACACAGCACAAATCTGCATAGCAATTCTTTACCACTGTGGTAGAGGTGGGACTTCAGAATCTGTGTCTCCAAACAGGAATGGGTCACTTATTTCTGAGCAACCTGACCTAGATGAAGATGTCCCTGCTCTTTGCAGGGGAGTTGTACTGCCTGTCCTTTAAAGGTTCCTTCCAACCCAAACCATTCTGTGTTTCTCTGATTTCCAGCTCTGTTAGCAACTTCCTCAGCTTCCTCTGTTGCTGTAAAACCAGCATGGATAATCCAGGAGGAAACTTATCTGGCTCAGCCAAAATGATTGTTGGGGTGGAAGGTTTCTTTGGGAGAGGTGTAGGATGAGATCATGTTGTGCTTTAGTTCATCCATGAAATTAATTTCTGATAGCACCCTTTCCAAAAGGGTGCCAGAAGTCCTTTACCAAGTCCTTTACCAGGCCAGCTGGACAGGAGAGCTGGAAAGATCAGAAGGGACCCATGTGTGGGGCTGGAGAATATTATTCTTCATAGAAAGGATCAGACTGACAGAATCAGAATGTTTTCTGTAAACCAGGTTTTGACCACATTTTCCTTAAAAAGTGTAGTGGTGTGTTCCTCTAACAGTCACCACTTCTGTAATGCCTTCTGTTTTCTTTCCTCTGTTTTTTGTGTGTGTTTGGCTTTTTCTTTTTAAATTTTATTGTTATTTTTGGTTTTTCTTTAGTCTATAAAGACTAGCTTGATGTTAGACTTTTTAGCTGTTCATCTGGTCACATGAATTAGAAAGTGATGGTTTTTTTTCACAGTTAAACTATTACTTTGCTTTGAAACAACATTCTTGGATGAGTTTCCAAAATGCTTCTTCAAAATGTTTATAAAACAGACAAAAGAATTATTTCTTATAAGATTTTTATAAATTTTTTTTCTCAACTTATCAGGAGGTGGTTTTTTTTTTTATTATTCTTAGAATTTGTATCAATTTCCTCATTTTTGGTTTAGGAGTCCCAAAGTATTTTGTAGTGAACTTATTCTTAATCACAAATGAAAAGAGAGTCTCTTTCCCCCAGATGAATTGGCAGAGAACCTGGATTGTGTGTACAAAGAATATAACCCTATAATGGTACATTATGACCTTAATTTTGAATTGTGAGACCCTTCATCCTGGGAGGATGAACAGCCCACAGGCACTGGTGCAAATGGGGAAACTGAAGTAAAGCTCAGGACTTTGGCAGTAAGCAAACTTGATCCCTCAATCTGTGCCAATGAGCTGGTGTGATTTAAAGTTTCTACTCTGATTTTGTTTTCTTGTATGCGAAGCCAGGGTGGCCCAGAAGCCCAGTAATCAGCAGAACCTGGCTGGGAGGTAAATCCCTTCATGGACTGGCATCTCTGCACTGTCACAGCTTCTCAGGGAGATTACAGGAGAATGATGCCTTGGATGGTTAGTCAACCTTGACAGCTCTGTGGTAGAGCCAGTTACAGCATCTATTGCAGAACTCGAGTGTTTCTGTTTAATTCTAAGCACGGAGACAAACCAGAGATACTCTATCTGAAACTTGATTTTAGCTCGTTATGGTTTCATGCACATGTCAATATTCCCTGCTCTATAATGGTAATCGATAGCTAAAGAAAAAGGTAAATTTATATGAAAAATTATTTATCAAAATGTTTGTTGTACAAATTGTTCTTTCCTAGGCTTCCACCAGCAAATGGTATTTATTGACTTTAATTGGATATGATTGCATTCTGTATTCTAGGCAGAGCAGGTTTTTTGCTACTCTCTGCCTCCGTATTTGCTTTTCAAATTCAATTTTCTATACCAGAGTGAGAAGGCTATTTAACACAATGGTACTTACTTAGAATACTGATTACATAGTGTTCTCTGTCCCCTTCCCATCTTTGAGACACTTTATTCCCTGATGAACTATAGCAGTATTAAAAATCATGAACTGTGTCAGTAATAGACAGCTGATAGGCTTCATATATGGAAAAATAACTTCTTTCAAGTTTTTTCATCATGATAGACACATAAACTAGGATTGAAATTAAAAACTCCTCAGGGATATTTTCTTTGTTAAAAAAATGCCTCCTTACATGACTTGGTTTAGTTATTTTAGCTCTATAAGTAAAGTGTATTGCTTGTTGTAAATCGCATATTAATTGATGTTAATGGGAAGTAGCTGTATTGCAAATAGTTTGTGCTATGGTGCTAAGTTATCATCTACCCTCCAGCTACAAAATTTATTGGTGTGCTGGGCTAGCATTATACACTGAAATGTTGTTACTCCAATTACAGACACTGAAAATGGGGGTGAGAAAGTGTGCAGGTTTTTTTGGTCCCTGCTTCTCTAAGCAAATTCTCCTCTAACTGTATTTGCTGCTACCAGGAAATGCTGTTAAAATGTAGGCTCGTTGCAGAAAGTACAATTTCCCATTTATGCTGACATGGGGCTCTGCAGTGGACAGTGTCATGAGAAAGTAAGATTAGTTCAACAGTATCTAATAGCTGGCTCCAGTGCAGGCTAAAACTCCTGCCAATAGGATAGAGCCTTTTTCCTGCAGGAAAAAAAAACCTCTTTCAGTCCTCTTCTAAAGAATATTGTGGAAGTTTGAAAGTTTGATACCTTCTGACTTTTTGATGGGTATGGAAAAGGGAGAAATTGTGTAAAGAGCTAATTATCTTGGAGCCAGTTTGCTGCTCTGATGGAAGTGGAAATCCTAAGGTTCACATGGATTCTTTCCTCTGTGTTTCCTAGAAGGAATACGTTGTCCATAGCAATGATCTGGGAGAAGGCAGGGCTGTAATTTCACCCTAACTTTCTCCTGAGCAGGAATGACAAGCCTGCAACCGAATCAAAGTCTGAAGTTGACTTTTGGTCGAAAATGTTCTCTTGCCCTCTGAAGAGTGATCCACAATTCCCCTCGCTCCATACAGCTTTCTGCTTCACAGTTTTCCGGGTTGCTCAGTCCAGATACAAGGAATTCATTGTTTGACAGACAGCAGGTGCTTGCATGCTTCATGGAGAATCTGAAGCACGGGAGAATTCCAGGATGTTCTCTCCAAGCCTGCTCAGGCAGGCACTGACCCATTGAAGGCAGAGCTAAGTGCTTTCTGAGATGAGTCCTCCTGGTGAAGGGCAGGCAGCTGCTTCCAGAGCTCACCACTGTGTCTTCCTCATACTCAGAAGTTATTTCTTCAAGCAAACGTCTCTATTTGAAAAACTTTCCCCACTTAGTTATGCTGCATCGTAATATGGAAAGCACAAATTCCAGCCCTTTCAGAAGGATGCTGCCAGGGTATAATTTTGTGGTACAGAGCAGTTTTATAGCTGGACATTCAATACTTAATTTTTACTTAGGTTAGATCCTTTATTTGGAAATAGGATACTATCTACATTATCAAATACTCTGTTTCTATATATTCCATTGATCTAGAACTTAGTGTTGCTTTACATCATTCTGTAATTCCTAGTGCTGGGGTAATACATGAATGTAGCATGGTTCCATAAGGAAAGTAACATAAGCATTATGATGTTCACTCTTTTAGATTTATTTGATACTTATTTTCTTTGGTTTTCAGTCCAGTGCAGTCCTGATTTTTATTGTTCTTACAGTACAATAAAAACAAAGTAGCAGAATTGCAAATTTTGACCTTTCTGTCTTAATTATGGTGTATATTATTTTATGTGCTTGAGCTCTCCTAGTTTAGGAGGAAGTTAACTGTGGTGGGGAAAGCTTGTGCCAAATGCACTTGACAGCTTAACAATTTTCAGTCGCTGTCCCCAGATTCTGATGTGCATTTTTGTTCTGCTGTCTAATTATAGCACCAGAAGACGACTGTACAGTATGTTGCTGCTTTCTTCCTGCAGTGCAGGAGAGTGCATTTTGCTTAATGATGGAGGAGTGAGATTCTATAGTGCACCAGGAGCTTTGTCTTGCTTTTTGAGCAAACCAGAAAATAACTCCCTTGTATGTTGCCATAGAAAAGAACTGGAGTCTTTATTTTGGTACTTGACAAGGAACCTCTCTAAAGTGAGGAAATAATTTAATATTAGTTATAGATTCTCATTGTAGAGTTACTGCATGATTTTGTATGGTGCTTTTACTTAGGTTTATATAATTAATGCACACATCCTAATGCACCACCATTTAAGCTTGCAGACCAATAGTATTTTTCATTGTTAGATTTTGAGTAATAAATCCATAAAAACATCAAAATGTCTGTACTGAAGACACTTTTATACAGCTTCTCTGCTCCAGTCTTTGTGCTGAATAGGTACAACCCAAGGAGAAGATACAAGCAAATGATTCCCTGTGCAGAAATTAAGACAGCAAGGATGTTTGAAGGATGAATGCCAAACACTCTTTTTAACTGTTTCGTTTACTCCAGCTACTGGTAAATTTGAAGGGATGAAATTGGCTGAAACTAGAGGATGGTTTGAACAAAAGACTTTTCTGCTCAGGGTCATGTAAGAAAAAGTTTAGACAAAAGCATCTTGTTTAAAACAAAATGTATCTATCCAAGCTAATCCACGTGGATAACACATTTAGGGTTCTCCCTGACAGGAGGTCACAGCCATCTGTATTTGATTGAATAACATTGTATCAAAGTCAACATGCAGAGGGCCCACCAGAAGTTATCAGAATTATCATTTCAATTAAACAGATGGCTGAGGAATCAAATGAAGAGCCTTTGAGTGATGGCTACAAAATCAATAATGTCTTTCTGAGCTTTATTGATTTATCTTTGTCCAGGCGGTAGAATTGATTTATGTCTGTAGCTTTATTTTGATAAGTCAATGATAGCTCAACTATTCCTAAATTAATGTCTTTTTGTGGGGCTTACGTTATTTTTTTTTCCTCCTGGTGAAGAGACAGAATTTTACATCAAGCCAAACTGATTTTACTAAGTAATTCTGTGGCTAACAGTATCATAAATCAAGCAGAAGGATGGTCTCTGCAGTTTCACATGGAATGAATGACTTAGAATTGTGGAAAAGGCATTTATTTATTTAACCAGTCAGATGGTATTGCTTTTTTCCTCTTTGTGCTAACAGACCGGTTGACGTTTGCAAGCAGACAGGATTGTTGCTGTGAAGAATGCAGTAGTGTGAGGATTGTAATGTC
This sequence comes from Aleadryas rufinucha, assembly GCA_013397815.1. Lineage (NCBI taxonomy): Eukaryota > Metazoa > Chordata > Aves > Passeriformes > Aleadryas > Aleadryas rufinucha. The sequence continues at coordinate 1,281,886 of VZTH01010011.1, forward strand.
TTTCCACAAATAACAGGGAAAAAGAAGAGAAAAATGTGTCTGTGTGTGAGAGAAGGAGAAGAAAAGGGCAGTCCCAGCTCCACAACTAAGCTGCTTTTGCCATATGGTGCATTCCGAATGCATGTGAGAAGACATTACATGTGGAGCTCAGTCTTGTGGTGCAGGGAACAGAGCCTGGTGTGGTACCAGCTTGCTTTTTGCAAACCCAGATAGCAGTGCTGGTTTTGCTGCTGTTAGAAATATCCATACCAGTAAAAGTTTTGTTTTCCGTGCCATTGAAATATTGGCAGTAGTTTTACAAGCCTGTAAAGCAAGCACTTCACAGCTGCTTGCTTGCCTTTTTCTTTTACAATGAGTACCCTTAAAAGTTCCTAGGAAAAGTTCTGGGGTTTTTTTCTAGTAAGTAAGAATGAAAAATAGCATCAATAACTAACCCTTCCCCCTCATGATCTCCTTTCTGCAACTTTTTTCAGCACCAAACCCAGGTAAATTGTTCAGTAAATACTGAATAATTGGAACCTGTGGCCAGACCTGATGGTAAATGAACCTGGGAGCTCTGAGGCAACTAAAAGTTATGTTTGAGGCTTAGATTTTTGTTGTTCTGGTAGTTAGATCATAGTAGCTCTAACAGGACCTAGCCAAGCTGTGCCTCCCTGCTAGCTCAAGCTTTAAAAATCTTGGTGCAGCCTGGTACAATGTCATATTATGTATATCATAATTTATCCTTCCCGGGATATTCATGTATCAAACAGAACATGGCTACAAGTTTCTTCAACTTGTACATATTTTTTTAGAAAATGGAGAGGAAAAAGTAATGTTGAAAGGCAGTGTGTTTGGAAGGAATGTCAGGAGACCTGGGTCTTAATTCTAGCACTGGCTGATATCAATAATCAGGTAAATGACTTAATTTCTTTTCTCTTCATCAGTGATTAAAAGGATAAGTAGGCCCAGAATTGCTAACTCCTACCAGTTTTTAAAATTCCTTTAGTTATGATAGTAGCTTAGGATCTCAATTCCTTTGAGCATATAGGTCCCTCTCTTTAATCACCTTTATCAGGGAAAGCTTTGTGGTTTAATTTGTGCCAGGTTTCTTGAAGGTCATAAATTCAAAGCCCTGTTGTTACTGAGTAGGCAGAATAGAACTGCTACGTTAAGAAAAAAAAAATCAACTTTCAAGGCCAGAGAAAAAGCTAATTATTTGACCTTAAAGCAAAACAAAGGAAAAAACAAGACAAAAATTAAACACTAAAAAAAATTCTCGAATTTGAGCAATTAGAAGAAAAAAAGACTTTTTCCACCAAAATACAGGGTTCTTCAACAAAGTCAAACCACTGTATCTTTGGTTGATTTTTCATCATAATTATAATTATTAAGTGTCATTTGAGACTTGTGTAACTCAGTATTCCAGATTAGCTTTTCTATGAAAACATAAACAGATAAGTCTAATCAGAAGATCTAAATTCAACAGGAACATTATATATAAACCTACATATTTAAAAGTTTTTTAGTATTTAGTGCTCTCTTGCTGTTGAATGCTGATTGTTTATATAGTGGATGTGTAATTTCTCTGCTACTTGGAGCAATAAATATATATAGACACATACAGACAGATATCTTTAAAGTTTTAGTCTTAAGAGACTCAATAAATGATAGTACAGAGATTTAGAGGGGGACATTACCCAGAGGTGTAACAGGTCTTGCTAACTTTCTTTTCTCTAAATGCATGTTTTCTGCCCAGTCAAGTCCATGATCTGAAAGTAATGCTGCCTTCTGGGGTCTCAGAAAGCTAAGTAATAAAAGCCATTTAAGCATCAATTTGAAAATAGAGGCCCACTTGGGTGAGGTGGTTTCAAAGTCTACATTAAAGAGATTTACAATGCAAGGAAAGCCATAGTGCAGACCCCCCTTTTTTGTTGCAACACTGTAGGATGGTCAGTCAGTTTTAACTTAGATAATGTAGCAAAGTTATGTAGAAACACTGCAAGAAAAGGAGATGAAAGCATTCCTACTGTCACTCCAGTATTATCACTTCAATCAGATTTTGAGCACAATGTAGCTGTGCTGAACTGTGGTTCAGTGTGTCAAGCCATTGTCTGGCATCAGCATCTGCACAGCTGCTATTGTTTTACTGGAGCAGCTGCCACTCAAACCTGTGATGGAGTAGGTGGAAGGCATTCCAGAGTTACACTTGCATTGTGCTACACAAAAGAGACTTATTGGGATAACTCCCCCCACTTTTTTTTTTTAAACTTTGCATGACTTTAATACAAGAAATCTTTTATTTAAAATATTGGGCAGGCTGATAAGCAGGATTCTGGAGATGAAAATTACAATACAGAAATGTCTAGAGATAAAAAGATCTGTGTGACAGAGTATAGATGTACAAGTTGTACTTCTCATCATTTCTGCTGGTGGGTGGACACAAGCAGTCTAAACTGAAATCTCTGGTTCTTTATAGAGATATTTCATTCATATGTGAGTACTGGGTTATGCATGAAGGAAATTAAATTCGTCCACCTTGAGAGAAAATGAATACAGGTTTGTAATCTATATTTGCACTGTTGGAGAAAGACAGCAGAGACAGTTGAGAGAATGGCAGATGAGGAGCTGAGGGTGGTGAGGCGGGGTCAGTGCTCAGCAGTCAGCCCTGGTGGGCTAAGGGGAAATTAGTTGCAGGAAGAAATTCTTTACTGTGAGGGTGGTGAGGCCCTGGCACAGCTTAGCCAGGGAAGCTGTGGATGCCCCAACCCTGGAAGTGTCCAAGGTCAGGTTGGATAAGGCCTTGAGCAACCTGGGATAGTGGAAGGTGTCCCTGCCCATGGCAGAGGGGTTGGTACAAAATGAACTTTAAGGTCCATACCAAGCCCTTAATGTTCCATGATCTGAGCACAGGAGCTGGTTAAAATGAATGCTCTCCAGAGGTCCTTTCAACTTCTGTGATTCTTTGAAAAGGAGAATCAGGCAGGCTTTTCATTTTCCCTAATGTCCGTGCATTTAATGTTAACTTTAATTTTCCATTTACTTTAGTGCCTTTAGGAAGATAAGTTTCTCCTTTCAGTTAGTGCCTTGCTGACCACAGTGGTCAGCTGGGGAAGCTGTCTCTTCCACTCCAGAAGTGGAAGAGACAGCTAACATCCATAATTAGTCTCTGATAACATATAGTGATTAAATAACTTTATTTTTCTCTGAAAATAAAAAAACCCAAACTTTCAAGGCATGCCAACAGAAGGCACAGTGTTCTTCTGTGTCTCTTGAATAGCTCTTTTGTAGAAATTGAGCTGGAAGAGAATGGTTCATTAGCAATGACTCTGAGACAGTGGAACACACACTGAAAAGTTTCTCTAGACCAACTTTGTAAAAGGCAAAGCTTCAAGGATTTTCTCCTAAGAAAGTAAAGGCTGCAATGCATTTGAAGTTGTGGTCCGGGCTTTGCAAGTCCATAGTTAAAACAGTTCTTGATAAAACGCTAACAATTTGAACAGAAGGGCAATCAATCTCCCTCTCAAAAAAAAAAAATGTTGCCTGTCATTACAGGATTTCTTTCTGGATTGATATCTTCAGATTGTTCAAATATTGAATAATTTCTTCTTTAAATATTTAGCTGCAACAATATGCTCAGTTAGTAGGTAACAAGGGGCCTATTGAATTGGCAAGGGATTTTTTAGTGAGTTGTGTTTGGTTTGTATCATATGAAGCCAATCAAAGGTAGACAGGAGAGATTATATTATGCCTAAGCCTTGTTATTAAGGTTAAAATGAGATAAATGGAATACTGAGATTTTAATTTCCAGCCCTCTCATTCCTGCTTCCTGAAAGGAAAGGGTGCATGTGGCTTAAATTTGAAATTTTTAATGGGAGGAAAAATGATCTGTGCAGAAATTTTAGCATCAAGGGTTTGATGACCTTTGCCATAAACCAAAGGAAAAGAAGGCAAAAACCATTCAGGAAGTTGTTGCCAAACCACTTTAATTCTGTAGGAATGGAATCATATTCTCCAAATTGAAGCAGTTCATTGTTATGTGCAGTGTTAAGAAGGTGACAAATGATGGGAGTAACAATTAACAAACAACCTGCAGTATCGGGGCTGTACTAATGATGTGCGGTGTTGCTATAGGACCACTTGCATAATTTCACAGTTTTTGTGCATCACTCTGTTATAGTCTGTTTTTGTGAAATCTGCATGGAAGTGTGGGGTTTAGTTTGTTTGTTTCCCTCCTTCTAGTGATAATTTTATCCTTTGGTTTCTATTATTTTGGGCACTCAGTGCACTTCTGCAGTGTTATCTCACCTGGATTTTGGGAGAGACCGTGGCGATGAAGAGATTTGTATAAAATTCTATGGGTTAGTATGCTTCAGATTTTAGATTAGTGCCATTTTGATAATATTGTCTCACTAAAGAAGAATATTAGAAGGGATGATTATGTCAATTGTAACTACTAATATAATTTCAGTCTGAAAAGAGTGCAGAGAGATGTGAGGCCTTGAAAACCATATTAGTGTAAGGCCCTTATACAGTATGAACTCTAAGGGGCTACCTCTACCTTGGTTTCACTGGGAATGTGAAAAATAAAAACCGCAGTGGAATCTTTGACGGTGAGATATAATGTGGACTAATGCAAAAGAATACCTATCAGATAGTACAATTTGTACCAATACAATAATGAATCAATTTTAACTTCATGTGGGAAAGACATGAACATTTATATAGGCACCTCACTGTACCATAGGGACCATAAAAACCACAGAGTCTAGGCTGATATAAAATCATGAAATGGAGATAGAAGCATAAAACATGATAGCATTATTTATATGGCAGTGTACTTGATCTTTCTTTGAATAATGTGCTCAGTGAGGCATCCTTTGCCAAGACCCTGAAGTGGAAGATGGAAAACAGAATGGATTGAAACAGAAATGAGAATGTGTCTGTTGTTGCTGCTTTCTCAGTTACCTGTTCCTGTACAGAGCAGGAACAGGCTGAGCCCCTGGTGTGGTCCATCACTGCTCAACCACAGAGCCATGGCATGGCTGTATTACCCTGGTGGAGCTGCTGTTGTTTGTCCTGTTCCTTCCACTTCTATGGAGTCTTGAAGTAATTAATAGAAGTGGTTAGGGCTCAGAGAGTAGCTGAGAGCATGTCCTTCAAAAGCAGTGGTGGTAGAACAAAGATAGGGAAGGAGAGTGAGGGACAAGATAATAGAGAATGGCACGAACAGTGAAGGCTGCCTGACTGTTCTTTTTACCGGGCTCTGGAGCAGAATAGTGGATGAAAACCGGGTGCAGTAAAAGGGAGGAAGGACCCAGAAATACTTTCTTACTCTTTGGAACTTGCTTGGTGTGCTTTTGAGATAGGTCGAGGAGGGATTTTTATGTTTGTAGAAATCATCAGGGTTTTGTGGTTTAGCTGACATCAGGAAGTTCAGCTGCTCTTGCACTGGTATGGTGAGCTTGCCTTCTTTAGAAGTATTTGCACAAACACTCAGGTCTGCAGTGGTTGAGTGATTCATATTATAGTCAGTCCCACTGACGGGGGACTCACAAATTATAATTGAACTGATGTGCTTTTCCCACTCTGTGCCTGTCTCTGGATGTAGAACCCAGTGATACTGCTGACAGTCTTCCTAATCAGGTAGGAAAGCCCCTCTTCCCCCCCAAATAAAGCGGAAGTATCCTTTGTTAAAAGGATGTTATCAAAACAAGGCAGGGAAAGAACTTCCCTAAGCTCTGTTCTCGCTTCCTGCTCAATGTTTGAATGCTCTGTAGAGTGAACCCAGGTGCAGGGTTTGTACCTGGGATATGTGCAGTTGGCAGGGAGCCCACAGGTGGCAAGCACAAGGCTGTTTTATAGCCACAGCTGGGGTTTCAGCTGTGGCTGCTGCATCTTGGCAAGCCCAGGCTCAGCCCTTCATTTCAGTACCTGAATCAGATGTACAACCGTATTTGATTTTTAAAGGATTTTCTGCCTTTACAGAATGCAGTCTTCGCAGGTGTTTGTGATAGTTTGAGGCTGGTTTCTGTTTTTGATCTCTAGTCCTTGTTCTTACAAAGTCATTCAGATAGATTTGAAAACATCAGCTGCTGCCTTCAGTGGTGCATCCCTTATCTTGAAAGGGTTAATACAAGCTGCTGTACCAAGGCCTTCCACAGATAGATTCATTGCTGTAAGTGTATTTTTGGTGACTTGCAGGCAACTAACTGGTCAGGGATTATATTTCTGATTATCCGTTTGATTTAGTTAGAATAAAAACACCAGTGACATTGCCAATGACCCAGATGTTTGAAAAAGCCATAGATTAAGATATTGAGGTCCATACCTCCAAATCCCACAATATTACATAAACACACGTTCAGAAGCTGCAGAATTGGATTTAAATCCAGCTCTTGGACCCCCTTCATAATCTCATTTCATACTTGGAGTGGTGAAAATAATGGTAATGCAGCTGCTGCAAGAGTGACTGTGTGAGCGTTTTTCACATTAGAAAGGCTTTTAATAAAGTAAAAGTGCCTTAAGTGCAGAAGCATCTTTCCTTCTTTATTGCAGCTTTGATAGCAGTGAAAAAAATTCATAGTATTGTAACTCACTGTGGGCTGGAGATTGGTGGAAAAGGGATATGGTCTCTGACTCACAGGCAAGTACACGCTTCACATATTAAGACCTCATTAAAGATTGATGATGTTTACATCGTTCATGGTTACTTTCAATTTTTGTTGCACACAAGACTGTCAGATGGCATTACAGACGAAGCATGAGAGCAGCGATTGCATCAATCTCAATTTTGATTCTGGAGGTTTCCTCAAAAGAACAAAGGGAAAAAAAAGCTGATGAGAAAAATAACTACAGGTATTTCTAAGGAAATCCTGAAGTGGGTTAGTGTATCAGGTACTTAAGTTCCTCAGCAAGAGTCATTAATGTGTGTAAATGCAGTAGCTTACAGCCAAGCTCCTTTTGCCGTGCTGCAGGCTTGGCACACTTCTTGGAAGTTTGGTGAATGGGCACCCACCAGAGTAAGAGAGCGGACAGGCAGCAGCGTGCACTACAGGCGTGATGCTGGAGTAACAGTGTGAAATCACACAGGCTTCATTGTGACTTACATTGCTGAGTTACCTCTTGGTGGTAGAACTCGAGAATGGGGTTTCCAGTACAGGTGATCCTTTTCCATGCTGATTTACCATCTGCTAGGAAAAGGTGGTGTTTCCCTTTGAACATGTTTCTACTGTATGTAAGTAAAGCGATGAATTTCCATTCCAGGACATTTTGTTCAAAGAAAAGTTAATAATCTGCATATTTTTAAATGGGCACAGGAACCTGCCAGAGAACTTAAGTGGAGGAATGGGTCATTTACAGTAGCTGATTCAGCTGGAACATAGGAGTTTTATTCCAAAGGAAAGGGAATTTCCCAGTATGACCATTGTTTTCCTCCCCTGCCCATGCCCCAGATGTGGTAGTCATAAAAGCTTCTTTTTTGGAGTTCTGTATCCTGAAATAAAATGCTGTGAACAAGAGTGTGATTTAGGCTGTTTTTCATCAAGAGGCAGATCTTTTACAGGCAGTTATTTTGCTAGTAGAGGATGGATGAAAATATATGCAAGATGAGGATATAGAGGATATATACAAGTCAGAAATGAGGATTAAAGATCAGCTGTGTAGTTTTGTGATAGAAAGCCCGTGAGCACAGAAAGAATTATCTGTGAACTGTGGACAGCCAAGGCCAACTGCCCAAATTCAGGCCTTGCTAAGTCTGGTAGTTTTTTGAGCCAATTACCCTTTTAACAGTTCATGGCTATTATGGATCATTTCCAATTGCTCCTGAAGGGACTAGTGTCTCCTCTTCTTTTTGGGAGACGTTGGAAAGAACAAAAAAAAACCCCTAGAAAAACAAACCCAAAATGCAACATATATACTTTTCTGTGCTAAACTGTACTGCTTTATGATGACTTTCCTCTGAAATAGCGGATGGATTGACTATATTCAAGAGACAGAAAATTGGAAAAAATTGGCATGATTTAAATGATGGCTTCTTCCTCCCCCTGTGTGGGTATGTGGGCAGAGGCATGTGAGACCAACCTGGTGAGCATCTCAGGTGTGCGTGTACAGCTCAGAAGTCTTGCTTGGCTTAGCCCTGACCAGGTACCACTGTTTTCCTGTCTCACATCTTGAATGTTGAGATGCAGCTCCTGGCAGCATCCCTGAGCTGACAGCTGATCTGAAGAGCCACACATACCTCAGCAGCACATCTCTCCTTCTGGCTGTGCCCTCTGCTCTTGCTGAGGAGAGTGAGGGGCTGTTGCCTTTGGATTCTGTTTGTGCCTTGGCAGTTCATTCCTTCATTCACCTCCTTCTAACGTGGATTTTCTCTCCAGTGAACAGAGGTCAGAAATGAAGCTACAAAGGATGAAAAAGCAAAGCTGGTAGTTCAGCTCCTTCATTCTTTTTGTGAATCACTTTGGATTAAGTCTAATGTTTTCCTTGTGGCTGCAGCAGAGTGTTCATGCTAAACAAAAGGTGTTTAGTACAAAAACTTCTGGAAGTTGTCTTACTGAATCACTCTATGGATGTGGGTAACTGTTGCTAAAGAGCAACATAGAAGAAATCTCTCAACAGATAGAGGTGGCAAAATTTGTTCCCTTAATGGTGGTGTTCTGTTCTGTTTTGCTCAAAGAGCAGCTTAAGGCCTGAAGAAAGAGAGTTTATCTTCCAAGACTCCCTTTCTTCGTGTTGGCTACCATAACTCATAATATCCCTGTTGTAGAGTAAATGATCAATTAAGTGGTAAGAAGACCAGGTAATTATTTTAACAAGCATAGATAAATATGCATTAAACTTGAAAATGGTCTGCCATTAGTTTGATAAATGCAACTTTCTTAGTAGATGTCCTCCCTGCTCAAGAATGTTAACATATGGAGATTTTGAACCACTGGTGGAGAAATCCAGCAAAAAAAAAAAAAAAAAAAAAAAAAAAAAAAATCAGAAATAAAAATACAAAAATTATGAAGGACTTCTTTTATTTTTATTTGCATCATCCTTAACCTTATGGTAACAGCATTTGTGTCTAATCAAGTTTTTGATCAATATCAAGATATAGTAGGTATTAAGGAGCTGTGTTTATGGAGCACCAGGAACTCTGCCATTTTAAAGACCCTTCCTGGTCATTATAGAAGCTGTCAGTGTGATCTAGGAGGCTGCTTCTATCCTGTAACTTCACCTCTGTGAGCTGATGTGACGGGACAATGGGTTTGTAACATAAGATAACTCTGGCATTCTCAGTTTTGAGGAGAAGAACTCCGGAGACTGTGCATGGAGGTAGGAGCCACCATCTCCTGCTGGAGTGTTTGATAAGCTCAACTTGTGCCAGCTCCTCAAGGCCAAGCAGTCCCATTTGAAAACAGCTATCTCCAAAATGAGACCCTTCCCATGGCATTTAAAATCAAATTCTTATCTGAGTTAGATGTGCAGCACTCAAGGTTTGCATTCATTTCTTTTAATTTTTTTTGTTTTTTTCTTCATATAGGGAGTAAGACAAGACTTTCAACACTTGTATCAGGACCACCAGTGCAGATGGAAATGTTATGTTGTGTGGTTTAGTTGTAAATGTTTAATTCTGTTTATATGGGAAAGATTTGTTTTTAATGAAAATTTTACTGACTTTACACTTTCTTTTTCCTTATTTTTTTTTCAGAATTACATATGGTTTTAGTGTATTGTATGCTTTTTGATGAGACAAATAATTAAACCTTTAATAGCCCACCAAAATCTATTGCTTGCTTCTAATTTTTCAGTCTGAATATTTGTCCTGCATGACTTATCCAACTTTCCTTCATCAAAGCATTTTCATTTGTTCCAATTTAATTCATTGGCAGAGATTTTAATTTGGTGTTTACACCAATTTATTAAATAAAATACTGCATGATGATTAAAAGTAATTTAAATTTATTTATTTGGTTTGGAAGGAAGTATTAAAACCCTGTTATGTGTGGAAATTTCTAGACCACTTCAGATATTTTTTTCCAGAGTTGTTGCTGAATTCTCAAAATGTATCACTGTCTGTGTATAGTTGTATTTCATCTACTGAGCACATTGTGCAATCCCAGACAAAGCTTTCAGGGTGACAGTCTCCCATTGTGATGGGGATACTGTAGCTGGAATAGCATCCAGACTTTAAAATGCTGTAAACACCTAAGAGCTTACTGTACCTTTCTTTAGACAGTATGGCTGAATCTATTTTTAAGTTCATTACCTTCTTCCAAGGTGAAATGTTTCCTGTGTGGGAAAAGCTTATCTCCAATTAAAGAATATGTTTTCGAGCTGCTGTTACCAGGATACTGAGGGAAGTGCATTCACTCATTCAAATAGCATCAATAAGTCTGATGAGACCTTATAATGAAGTGCAGTTACACTTCTATTTATGTCTTCTGTTTGACAGCTTCAGTATCTGAATGCCCACTATTGATTGATTAAATAAATGTATAACAAACCCCTTTGCTGTCAGATTTTTTAAATAGAAATCAGCAGTGTGACTGAAATGCTCACCAGCTGCTGTTGCCTGAGGTGGTGTATGCAAATGTCTGTGCCTGGGCACTTTGAATCACTTTTTGCAAAATACAGTGGCATTAGCTGAAAAACATGGTTGGAAGGAGTTTGAAATTCTGTGGGGGCTTCTCCAGACTTTTCTAGATGTGGCTTATGTTATGTGAGAAGTCACACAAGGAGAGGACTCGTGAAACCCAGAGAATGAATTCCTACTGTCTTAGAACTGGACTTTTTATTTAACTTGTGTAGCTTGTGGGTCTTGGACAAGTGTTCTCAAAATTAGTGCTTAGGAATCACACAAACCTTGGGGAGCAGAAGATTCAGTACAAGCCCAAATTAGAGACTGTTGAGGTTAAAGGGAGCTTCTCCATTGACTCCAGTGGAATTTGAATCAAGCTGTTGGTGTTTCTGGGATTCTGTGGTAGGGCTGGCTAAGGTCATATTCTTAGAAACTCAGATTATTTGTTTTTCTTTCTTTGTGTGTTTTTATTTCTTTTCTGAGTTGTTCTTTATGCCTGGAGATCTCCTAAACTTGTTGTGGGTGGAGTATGGTTTCAGCAGTTGTGTTGTCAGTCTCTCTTTTGGGGTGGTGCAGAGCAGTTCCATGAGCCAGATCACTTCTTTTGCCGTGCTTGATAGTTGCAGCAGTTTATTTTTCATGGAGATCTACATGTGGCCTTATCCTTTGCAGAGACTTATCTTTCTAAAAATGCTCATTTAAACACTCCCTTGTACTTTTGGTATTTCAAATGCATCTGTATTAACTGAAGTCACAAAATATTTCAGTTAAAAGATTGGGGATTTTTTTCTGTATAGAGACATTACTGATGAAGGACTCAATTTCCTGGCTTGTTACTGGCAATATTTTTTTGTGTTCTGGAAAAGTGTGTTAATACTGGTCTGAAAGCTCTAGATCTAAGTGTTATGTTATACACAGTATATTAAATTGTTAACAATGAGTGTAGTAAGCAAGGAATGTGTCCCTTTCCTGTCTCATGGGAATGTATGATTCGCTCTGAAATCTGTAATACAGTGCATTAAAATATATGGCTAATTTTTAACATTTAAGACTACATAAAGACATAAGTCTTTTATGTAGTTATGCTCATTAGCATAGTTCAGAAACCTGCTCATGAAGCAGTTAGTAATTCTTTTTTACACATTTGAAGTAGGAAAAATTGAATTTAAGTTGCTTTCTCACATGCCCATAATTTGGCTGGACTAGAAGCTTTAATCTCTTGTTGCAATATCAATGGAAGGAGTGTGTGTTATCTATTTTCAATCAGTGTGTTTCTGCTCACTTCAGTTTTGATGATTTGGCACTTTCTGAGGGGAAACATTGGGTTAAGAGCAGACATCTCCTTGCAAAATTTCAAACTGGATTTACACTGCAAAGCAGTCATGATGAGAAGCAGAAAATCACCCCAAACTTCATGGGGCTGTCCTGTAAAAAAAAAAATCAATTAGACTTATCCAAAAATACATCTGAAAAGTATTGGTTTTGAGTGTAACTTGTATTTAGAGGTTATTAGCTGAGCTGCAATACCTGACTGTGTGCTCTGTGCATTTTCAGAGGGGTTTGAGCCTGGCTCACTGGGAAAGCTTTTGTGTAGTGTTATTGTCCTGTAGCTGCCACACGGTGGAAACTTGATGGTGTCTCTTTTTTCAGTAGGTAGATTGCTTAATTATTTCAGTCTCTGCTAAAATAT